>BRDA01002300.1:18255-35127 GCA_036984385.1 Crenuchus spilurus
TAAACACACACATTAACAGCAATCCCTTCACAGCCTCTTAAAAACCAGAAATTATTTATATCTGCATAAATATCCAGTATAATAAACAACAGACATGAGACAAGTCTGCCCTCTGAGCTTTCTGTCACAAACGATAAAGGATAGATTAAGAGGGAAAGAATTGGGTTTCTCCGCTGTGCTGGCCTTTACTCAGTTCTTTTACTGGTTCCTGTTGGCATTAACATTAACTTACACTTAATGTGGACTACCACGGCTTACGTGCCTTTCCTCTTCGTTTCGTTATGTGACTGTATTTAAAATGAAATGGAGGCTGTATTGTGTGTCTTACGGCTCCAGTTAGACGTGTTTGTGATCTATTTAATCTAAACACCTAAGATAATGATAACGGATTACACATTTCCCCTTTATACACTGAAAAATTCAAAAATGAAACATATCAGATATACATAATCATCACCGTTAGCGAACTAGCTAGCTACATTACATTAGCTTACCTTTTTGAAAAGCTTGTGGTGGTGAGAACTGAGGACCTGTTGAGGTTAGTAGTGTTTTTCCCAGTTATTTTACATCCACAAACTTTGCTCTGTTTTGCTTTGTGTGGCAGCGAAAGTGAAAATTTTTTTTTTCCGTCGAAGCTGTGGCAGTGACGTCAGCACGTTGTGTTGTTAAATTTCACCAGTGTGACTGTGAAGCTTAACGTGCTTCGAGAAAGTCAGACGTGTGGCAGGTTTATTATAAAAAGTGGATTACTGGACAAAAACAATATTTTAGTAATTCTGTGACATTTTCGTTTCGTTTTTATTCGTCGACGAAAAGTCTAATACTTTTACTCATAGTTTTTGTTTTAAAATATTAGTTTTTATTTAGTTTTCGTCTTGTTTTCGTCGTGAAAAAATGGTCGTCAACGATTATTTTTCGTCATAATTATCGTTAACGAAATTAACACTGCTTCAGACAAACGATGCATTTAATTTACGGAAAAGATCATGTTATTACTTAAGAACTGATATATTTCATTGTGTGTTACATTGTTCTGGCTAAAGTTTTATTTTAGTAAGGTTATATGCTAAATTATCTCTCAAATTGTATCTTGCTAGTTTAGCAGGTAGCCTGCTAAACCTTTTAGCCTGAGGCAAGCGGGCCAAATTTTGGTCGATAGACTTTTAAACGCTATATCGGCCGATAATATCGGTCGGGCTCTACTTCTTTCTATAATGATGGACATGCAGACAGAGTTGATGCAGTGTGTGGTGTATGCTCTGAGCACTGACAGACTGACCTCCCACTTCTTCAACCTCTGCAGCAATGCTGGCAGCACTCATGTGTCTCTTTTTTTAAGCCAACCTCTGGATATGACCCTAAACACATGGACTTCTTTGGTCAACCCTGATACCTTGTAACTCTGAGTCACGTGACACCAGGGAGGGACATCAGCACAATTAGACACAATGTGGAACTGTTCAGTGTGAGGTGTACTCACTTGTGTTGTAGTTATTTGGACTGTACACTCACTACTCATATATATATAAACAAGTTTCATTTCTATAGTGTTGTCTCATGAAAAGATATAAAATATTTTGCAGAAATGTGAGTGCTGTGCTCACTTTTGTTGGATACTGTATACATTTAAAATTCATTTGAATATATAAAACAAAACCAGGCAATGAGTGGACTTACACAATATACATAAAAGAGACAGTTTAATACAGTGTAATCTGTAATAGTGGCTTGCATGTCCTTGAGTTGAATTCAAGCATGCTCCAACACAGGAAATGTTTGTAGGTGTTTGGTAGTTAAATTTTATAACACGCGAAGCAATATATCAATAAAACACTGAACACTCTGAGCTGACTCAGCTTGTGTTCAGGTAATTAATATGCTTGCCAAATATCTGTCTAGACAAACTTGAAGCTCTCTGCAAGATCATTCAAAGCTCAAAATGTGACGGTGTTCACCAAATAAATACACTATATGTAGATAGGTATCTGTGTCTGTTCAGTCATCCAGAATAATGTGTTGAGTATTACCTTTTAGATTTTGCAACAAGACTTCATCCAGAATTTATTTTACAGCAAATACTTTTATTTCAGAATAAAAGTAACTTTTACTTGCAATTTAGAGATTATGATCAAATCCACAGCTGCTACTCCAGATACGCCGTCTTCTACGGTATGGTGAGGTAGGACAGTGTCACCACTTTTTAGAAATTCACTTGGCACAGCCAAACTCAGCACCATGGGTGCTTGTTTGTTTTTTGCTCCGCCACGCCACATCTATGGGCCATTTATACGAATGTATAAATATATCCCTTAATAAATACTATTATATTTATTCCATATATGCCCTCCCTCACCATTTGAGGGCACCACAGAAAATTTAAAGTTTTAAAAAAGGACTAAAAATATTTCTTTTTAGCAGAACTTACAATCTTTGATGAACTTCTTGGTTTTATGATGTTTTTTACTTTGAGATTTGTTGCAAAATGTAAAGTGCATTATAAATAAAATGTATAACCCATAAGACCAGATGCAGGTTTAGTGAGATTCACCTGGTAGATTGTTGCACTTTCCAGCAGACACAGAACCTATTTACAATGTTGTATCAATGCTGCAAGAATGTAGACAACATTGTCAGAACATTTTCACAACATTGTGTCTGCTGGGTTGCTTGGTGAATCTCTCCTTTAGTTTCTAATGTTTAAGGCTAGAAACTAGTCCTTAGTGGTGCAACAGGCAGTGCACCATGCTTTTCATTCCCGGTGGTGCCAGTTTGAATCCCTGCAGCTGTTTAGTTTGTGTTTTTATTTTTTTTGTTTTGTTTTGTTTTGTTCTCCACTCCCCCTCAACGCACTCTCCCCTGTCAGCTTGGTGGTTTCTGCCACTGGGTATTTTCTAAACCATGGCAACAATCCATGGAGAGATTCCCACACTCCCTTCCATCTGGATTGCTGGTTGGCACTATGAAGTAAATAGTCTCGGATACACTTATGATGTTTCTAGCACTGTATGATATCATGTTTTCTTTAAAAACTGACAAAAGTATGGACAAGCTTCATGGTTTCAGGAAGGCTGCTGCTCTATACATTATAGCTTAATTAGAAAACAACATGGCATACAGTGTCAGAAAACCCAAAAGCATGTCAGTGAGGAGGATGACCTGTTGCTTTAATTAAGGCTATAACAAGGGTTGTCGAGATGAGGGACCAAGTCGTTCCAGGCTTGAAAGGAAGGACATACATTTACAATAGATTGACAGTGAGGGTGTGTGTGGAAATGGAAAGGTTCAGCTTCAGTTTCAGGTCATGGGTCTCCATCTGTGGGATAGATGGTGCACGGCAATTTGAGAATATATTGTAGAAGCACAGATTGAATTAGACAATGTGTTGGACAGTTGATGGTCAGATGTTTGTTCTTCTTTATTCTTTTTTGTCATGCATGTATTTACATTGTGAAAAGAATGAATTAGTATTATATAGTATTTATAATTGCTGATCAGTCAGTTGATTGCCGTGTATCTTTGTGCTTTATGCATACAGGATTTAACATGGCTTGAGTGGTCTACAGTGATGACTCTGAGTGATGCTGTGCACAAAATATAAGTTGTCAGAGTGTACCGTGTGTTTGTGAAATGTTTTTGTGGCATTTCGTTTCTGAAAACATGTTAAAACATATGTTAGGTTAAAATTATACGAGCCTTGTCTTGTATAGCTGGAATAACTGGTCAGGGAATTGCAAAGCTGCCTGCCTTTTCAGTCACTCCACTTAATACATGACCTAAAGGATCTACTGCCACAATCACTACAGGGCACCTTCAGAGGACTTGTAGAGACCTTGTATCAGGAGGTCAGTGCTTTTATGGCAGCACAGAGAGGGCCAACATTGTATGAAGCATATTATAGTTTTGTTCTTAATGATTTGCTCATCAGTGTAGATTTACAAACAAAATACATCCAATATATGAAATAAGATCATCATAACCATCGTAAGCATATGTGTAGTATAACTGATGCATCAGTTCAGCTGTAATACTTTCCTTATTTAAACTCTACCCCAGTCACACAGTCTTATGCACTTCAGCTGGTGACACACAACACAGAAGAGTGTGTGTGTGTGTGTGTGTGTGTGTGTGTGTGTGTGTGTGTGTGTGTGTGTGTGTGTGCGTGCTTATTGCACTGCCTCAGTATAGGTGACTGCCCTTCAGCCACAGGATCTGCCTGTCTTTTTGTTGCGTTCAGACGGACGTCTGTTGTTTCATTTGTCTCATCTTGCATGTTACACTCAGCACAGTCTGGCCTAGTTCAGCATGTGTAGTTGTGTGTCATGTGTTTCAAACTGCTATATGCACAGATGGGCAGTAACATCTTTACATAAATATCTTAAGAAGAATTATGTTGGATTTCAGAATTTTCAAATGCCTTAACTTAACTCTGATACATATTTTGAGCTTTGTTCTGTTCCACTGGTTCAGAAATGTAGTTTTTTAGTTTTGACCAAACAAAATCTGCTGAACAGATCATAAACTTGAGTTCTTATGCTAATGGACACTGCAGCAGTTCTGTAAGTCATTCAGTACTTGAGTTATGTTTGAACTGCTTTTTCTTTTGTTTTTTGTTAGAATATTTGCTTCTACATCACATATTTCACTGAAATGACAAAAGTTTAATATAACAGCCTCTGTTTGTACAGTATGTATAAAAACACACAGCCAGATGCCCATTTACACAAACAATAACAAAAAACAATTTCTATGATTTGTTCTGGTCAGTGCTACATCAAAAAATGACAACTACAATTTTTGTTGGGTAACATTGTACATTTGGAGTTTAAGTAAATTACTATTCAAACAGTATCAACATTACTGTGTTTTGTACTCTTAGTTTCTTTTTTTTAAGGTATTGTTTAGGTCAAGGTCAAGATTTAGCTTTTTTTGTACCCGGATTTTCTCCCAATGTGTTTTTAGCAGCAAATTGACCCAACCCTTTTTATCAAATCACTGCTGGGCAGTCATAGGAAGGCACAGGATCCCCAGTTCTGATGGAACACTTGGCAGGTGCCTGAGCCAGCCGATATTACTTTGTAGTGCTGGGGAGAGAGTGCCATCTTACCTGCTCAGAGAGACCATGGCCAGTTCTGCTCTCGGTCCTCGGCTGCCGATGGCAAGCAGCACGATTGGGATTCAAACTCCCGATCATCAGATTATAGTGACAGCAACGCCTTAGTCCACTGAGCCACTCGTGGCCATAACATTTAGCATTTTTAATATTTAGTGTATCTTGATGAATATCTTCAGTAAATCAACTGCAACAAGACCTTTTAAACAGTGTATAGTGTTGACTTTTTACTAACTTTGAGACAGTTGAAAATGATTTCACTTAATTGCTACAAAAAATTAGAAAAATGTCTGCATGAATGTATATCGATGCATCTCAGAAACGACAATATTGTGAAAAAGTGTTTTCACAGTTTAATTCAAAAAGATGTACTGTTTTATATTTATTGCATGGAAAGTCACATATTTCAATTGTTTTTTGTTTTAATGGTGATAATGTTTAAACAGTAATTTAAATCAAATATTCTAATCATTTGTGATTCATTTGTGAACATTACAACAAAAAGACTTGAAATATGGCACTTGACTTTGTTTTCATGTCTATCTTGCTCATCAGTGCAGTCTGACTTTCTTTCTGGCTTCAGGTGCACAGTCCCTCTTGGATGCATCACCAGTCATACCTGATGCAGCCCACGGTAAGTACTGGCGCCACAGTGTCCATTTAGACTTTTTAGGAATAAATAACATACATGTCTTATTTTCCATATTATTATCCAATGGTTTTATTCCAAATGTATTTAGAATGAATATTTTACGGTCATTCAGAGTGGTTAGATGTGAAAAGTGTGACACTAGAGGAACGTAGTCAGACTTGTTCATAGGGGTAATAATAGGAAGCAGATGTCTGAAGTGTTTAATAATGTAGAACTACATCACAGATTTTTTTGCAAATACTTTGCCTGATACTTAAGATTTTGTGTTGTGTTCTTGTCCTAAACTCATGAAAAAATCTGTTCTATCAGACAGGAACCTACTGATACTTTTAACCACTATTTTACTATTATCAGCATTACATATAAATGATCAAACACCACTTGTATTTATTGTCACTTGGCATAGTAATGTATATGGCTAGAAATTTAACCTGAGTCACAGTTATTGAATTATGCAGAAAATTAGAAAAATCAGTGGAACAGTAAACATTTTGAAACCAGGATTAGGAGAATGACCTGTTCAAATGATATAATACACTATTAAATCCCTAATTTAGCATTTGAACTTATTCAGTTGATTTTTTTTTTTTATTGTAATTTGAACAGTAACCAGATGTGTTAAAGATAATTTCACATTTATTTCAATTGCATTTTACTTTTGGTTTTATAAAAATATCAATTAAAATTAAAACGTTAAAAGTAAATTTTAACTAAAAAGTTAGAGTGGAACCTCAGTTTTTGTCATTAATCAGTTCTAAAGTGCGTGATGGTAACTGAAACGAATGATAACTGAAGCAATATTTCCCATAAGAAACAATATAAATCCAATTAATTCATTTCAGATACTCTAAAATATTAACACACATAGAATAACTATAGTTTTTTTTTTTTTACAGAAAACAATGAGAAATAAATACAAAAGACTAAAGAAATGGATAAATGAACATTTAACATCACTCTTATGGCTTTTTTTGTTTGTTTTGAGCTTTGTCAATGAGAAACAAAGCCAGAATGAACAACAAATGCATGGATGAGTGATGAACGTGTGGCTGGATGTTTTGTTTGCGCAACATTGGCAGCAAGTCACATGGGCATGCTGATTAAAACCAGGTGGATTGAACAATAACTGGGAAAAAATTCCTTGGAAAAAGTCAACAATAAGCGAATTGTACGATAACCAGAACAAACGATAACTGAGTTTCCACTGTAATTGCATAAAAATTTACATTAAATTTAAAAAGTAATGTAATTTTAAAAAGTTATGCTCTGTATATTTTGCTACTATTTTATTTTATTATTTTGGTCATTGATATGATGAAAATTTTGTCATACCTTTCTTTGACTATGGTGGATTATGATTTAGTAAAATAAAATAAAAAAATCTGTTTCTCTTTAGGGGACAATGTTGACTCCAGCTATGGAACATACCATGTCCATCCAGCCCACTTCTATGATGAGCCCTCTCACCCAGCAGCTCAGTCACCTGTCACTGGGGAGTGCGGGCACGGTATTGTTGCTCCCTAAGAACTATTTGAAAAGCTAAAGTAAAACTAATTATGAACATGTAACATTACAAAAATATTTTACAATACCAGACTTGGATGTACGGTTACAAGATGAGCCTAAAGACTGCATCATAAATATAATACAGAATAAATTATACTTTCATACATTAATACAATAAAACACTACTACTGTCTATATATGTTTTATAGTAAGAGCTTGAGAAAGTGTTATCTTGTTTGCTATCCATAGTACATGCCTGCAAATACAACTATGCAAGGGACTTACATCCCACAGTACACCCCGGTGCCTCCCTCTAGTGTCACAGTAGAGGTAAGACACACATCAGAGCACAAGTGGTCTCTTTTGCTGAGAGTCATTGTTGAATATTCGTCTTTTCTATCTTGTTGGGCTAAAATCTTCTATATTTGCAGGAAAACAGTGGACAGCAACAGGTTCCAATGGAAACACCTGCAGATCACACAAATTACTCCTACCAGCATAGCAAATGAAGCTAAGGTAAATAACACTGAAGCAGTGCAAGAATGGCCAAATTCAGGACTTATCTGTATAGAGATGTGTGTATAATCTCCTGAAATAAATAAAATGGCTTAGGTATATACATTAACACGGTTAAATTTTAGGCACATGTACACGTTTGATACAGCTTAGATTTATAAATTGGTCAAAATTAAAATTTCAATATTGATACCAAGTGAAGTATCACAATACTTGATACCAAATTGATATTATATGGCTATAAATAGAAAATCATTCCTCATTGTCTTTACACGAAATTTTAATTTCATAGACTTTTTTTATTCTTTAGCTAACATGAAATGTAATCTCTGTAATCCCTACACAACTGTACAGCTTTAATGCACCATACAGCAAAAATTAGTGGTTCATCATTTAAAAGGTTAAAGTGTCGTATTTTTGTATGTAATATACTTTGTATGTAAGTTAGT
This sequence comes from Crenuchus spilurus, assembly GCA_036984385.1. Taxonomy (NCBI): domain Eukaryota; kingdom Metazoa; phylum Chordata; class Actinopteri; order Characiformes; family Crenuchidae; genus Crenuchus; species Crenuchus spilurus. The sequence continues at coordinate 26,489 of BRDA01002300.1, forward strand.
GAGTCTTTTTACGTTTTGCTGTTGATCAATATGAAAATCAGAAATTAAGAATCTCAAATTATCTTTAAGTTTTAGTAAATTATTATTAAAATAGTATTAACATTAAGAAAACTAAAACAGGCTTGAAATGTCACGTATAATGAATATAAAGTATATGAGAGTTTACCTTTTTGAATGAACAAAAATGTACAGGTAGTCCCCGGATTACGACGTTTATCCGTTCCTACGTTCGTGTCGTAAACCGAATTTCGTGTAAGTCGGAACATACGTACATACTGTACATAAATAACATACTGTAAGCACTTATCTTATCCTAACACCTATCCTAACACAGTAATTATCAAAAAACACATATAAAATACGTTTCATAATGAAAGGAAACAGCCGCGTAACCGTGTATTCTTCCGCCGCGCACACCAAACACAAAACAAGGCTTTATACAGTAAATGGGAGATGTGCCGTTACCATGAAACATCGTAACTCGGGGACGACGTAACCCATGGGACTACCTGTACTTTTTTTCCACAATATTCTGATTTTTGAAGGTGCACTAGTATGGTGGGAAGATATTACAACCAATGTTGTCAAAAATGTGCTGACATTTGGAGAATAGAATTGATTGCCAAATTTTAGTATTGAAAAGTTTTGATTCTTGGTGCAATTCTGTGGGCTGTAAGTGTTTATGTTCTCACAAAAAAACTAGTACAGTGGAACTAGCGGAACAGGATGACTGCAAGCCTGAATATGCTCATAGGATAGTTAGCTAGGATAGAACCTGTCTATACGATGCCCTTATTGTTAAATATATGTGTGGATGTCACTCACTGACGTATATACAGGATGGTTTTATCTCTGGGATATTCTGCTGCTGAATGGCACTGATCACTGATTGATTGATCACAGACACACACACACACAAATATACAGTGTAAGCTCAGTTTTTGTCATTAATCCGTTCTAAAGTGCCTGATGATAACTGAAGCCATATTTCCCATAAGAAATTGTAAATCCAATTAATTTGCTCCAAAGTATTATCAAAAATACATTTTATATAGAATAACTATACTTTTACATACAGAAAACTGTCACAGGTCTGTATCCAAACTTATGATTGGAACCAAGCACAGAGCAGACAGAAGGTAAAGAGCTTCAAAAAGAAACTAAAAACTCAAGAGACACCCAAACAAAGGGTTACTAGCAGTGCTGCATATCAAAGTAAAGTGATGGTGTGCACCAGTACCACCTGAAAATAGGTTCAAAATAAAAAGTGTCCAGAAACCCCGAGAATAGGTGTAAAAAAACAAAGACTGCCAGCAGGACACAACCAGCACGTTCTAAAGCTGAGACTAATGAAATGGATAAATGAACATTTAACATCACTCTTACCTTTACTGAGGACTCTTCTTGGCATATGTAAATGTGTCCAGAGAGGTCTGCATCTGGAGCACTCAATAAACAAGCACAAATATACAGAAAAAACTATGGATAAACACGCAAGGTGATGCTCACTCAACGAGAAATAAAGCCAGAATGAATGGCAAATGCATGGCTGGATGCTTTGTTTTTGCAAAATTAGCAGCAAGTCATGTAAACACAGAGATGAAAACTGCCAAAAACCGGGAAGATGAACAATGACTGGGACAAAACTTCCCCAAATAAAGTTGATGATAACCGAATAGCACAATAACCAGGACAAACGATAACTGAAGTTCCACTGTATTAGAATAATGTTAATTCAAGTGTGCTGCTGATGAATTGCATAAATCCAAGTGAAGATCCAGGATAACAGGATATGATCTACTGTTTTCAATATTTCAAATTATTTTTAGTTTTTATAGTATTTATGCTTATTTGTATTCATTCTAATGATATCTGCTGTTTTTTGAGTTAAACAACTTTTTTATTATAATTTTAGGATGTGGAGTGTTTGGTACATGCTGCCCTGGACAAAAACAAGTCTCTCTGGGAGATGTCAGGTTTCCACTGATGAGCAGTACCAGAGACATACATGGATGGCAAAAGGAAAATGTCTTTTTTGTAGAATAGAAAGAACAAAAAAAAGGACATCACTCATCTTTTGCTTGACTCTTTGAGAGTCACTCAACCAAAGGTGGGGGGTTTCAGAGAAGGAGCTTTGATCTATTTTGATAACAAAAAACAGAAAAGAACTACGAACAGTGCTAATTGATAAAAGGGTAAAACAAAGACACAGTGTGTATTCTTTGTGCACGTAACAGCAAATTTTTATTTTTAAGGATTAATTCTGGAGAAACAGGAACTGAGGTAAAGTTCCAACAGATTGTGTCTTTATCATTCTTTCTCTCTTTCTTTCTGTAAAATATGCAAGCTTTTTGTTCATTTTCTTTTCACTCAGCAGCGGTAAGATATTTTTGTACAGATTCTGACTCGTTTGATTTGAATGAAACTCGTTTTCTTGACATTTTTAACTGTGTATGTTAAACCATTTAAAACCACTTCTTCATATGGAAAAAGTCAAGTGGAGCATTCCAGAAAATGTAACTCTTAATATCTAAATTTTATTTATTTAAAAAATATGCAACAGACAATCTTGACTATTTATTTTTTGCTCATTCGATTGTACATACCAGTGTAGATTGGAAATGTACTTAATTTTGGAAATCTTTAGAAATGCCTTTACTTAGCAGGTTATTAGGTTCTCTTGTTCATTCTTGAAGAAAAGTCTGTAAGCTAAAGTAAATTAATTCAGTGAAATATATGAAACTTTAAAGTCAGCTAATTACCAACATTTTAAATCCCTAATTATGTAGAAATTCTGTCAATTCTAAATGAATAAATTGACTAAGTTAGTTGTTACTAGTTAACTATGACAAACCAGATTTGGATGAAAGTTCTGCAGTCTCATGAAACCAGCCCTAAAGACTAATTATTATTTATAACATGGGTCTGTGCACTCATGTTTCTTCTGCAGATATGTTACTCCTTTGTTCCACATGCACTGTCATTTTATAGGAGCTCTTGAACGCATGTGAGCTTGACTTGTTGCCTGTCTGTCTGAAGAAGTGACTTTAAGTGTTTTTTGTTTGATAGTCAGTCACCCAGACATCTTCATCAATGTTCTGAAAACGTTGCTTTGACGAGGCCTTCACATCACCTGTGTCGTACCACCGTAGTATTATAAGTAGCTGTGTGACCGCTCCCTGCAACTGCAGTGTGTGAGGCATCTGTTGGAGTTTATATTAATATGCATTGGGACAAAACCGCCTCCTCAGGTGATGCTACCTGGTGTAGATTGGAGAAAACATGAGTAGAAATGTTCAAAGATTTTGGTGCTGAGTTCACTCAATAATTGTGTGCAGAAGATGAAATTGAAATGTGATGAAGATGTAAGAGGAGCTGTCTGTTAAAGTGTTGAAGGGATGTGAAAGGATGGGAGTTTTTTTCTGCAGTGCTGCTGTTTTTTCTGCATTTTTTGTGTCTTCTGGTGATTTTTATTAAGTCTAGTTATATTTTTGTTTTCTCCAGCTCAACGTGTGTTGGCTGTTGTGTCATGTTTTGGGCTGAGCTTTTGTTTTTTTTTATTTCTAATAGATAACATAGATGTTCGAGCTGTAGTTTAGGGCACAGTTACTTCTCTTTTCCCCCAAAAGTCATAGGAAAATTTTTTTCTTGTGGTTGCATTTGCATGTTTTAGATCACCCAGTCACTGTTGGTCTTCCTGCACTGTAATGGATTGACTGATCAGTACAAAACTTTCCTTCAGGGAATGTCGTATATAATAACTAAGCAGCAAGTTTTAAAATGAATGGAAGCAAAATGGGAGCAAAAATTGAGAATTAAGCTTCATACAATGTTCATATGACTCAAGGGCTTACTCTACAACACTAAGGGCAACAATATGCATATTCCTTTAGCAGCAGTGTCTTTGAAGTAACAGGTAAAGGATCACCCCTTTAAGTTACTGTTTATGAATGTAAATACCAATGATCTGCTTCTATAAGCAACATATGATTGTCGGCATTGACTCATAATAGTAATGGCAAGCCTTTGGAATGACAGTTTGAGAATGAAGATCGTAGTTGAAGCTCATAAAATGAAAAGACTCAAAGTGCTGCACTGTTGTTGAGACATTTAAGCTCGCTGTGGTTTTATGGGAAAATGTCTTCTGTTACACTCTTAAACACAGTCATATCAGAGTGTTATGAACTAGAAGAAGCCACATAACAGGGTTTACTGCATGTATAAATGAGCACACCAGTCAGTTGTAGCAGATTGTGAAACCATCATCATGGGTAAATGATGTGATGTGACTGATGTATAAAGGAGCATGATTATAGTGTACTGGGTGAAGGGTGGCAGCATCTCAGAAACCACTAATTTTGTGTGATGTTCTAGAGCCACCATCGTAAGGGTGTACTGAGACTGCACTTCTCATACATTGAGTGCCTCCCAACAGCATAACAGTGGTGACCAACAGGTCATTGATGCCAGAGGAAAGCAGCAAGTGGTACAGAGTGCCACAGTGGACCATTTAACCTCTATAATGAACACAGGAAAGTGTCACCATTAAGTAGATCACTGTTAAGTAGATCATAATATTCTGATATGACTGTGTGTATATAACTGTACCAGCTTCACTGTATGGTTCCACTTTTCCATTTAATTGATACTCAGAGCCTTTAAATGAGGTTCTTTAAACTTTGAAGTAGGAATCTCACAGATTTACAGAAAATGACTTCTAAAAAAATCTTTCAATGGAATTTCTCCAAAGAAAACTGTTGCGCAGAGTGTATAATAGACTAAAGGTCTCTGTAAAAGTGATAGAAATATATTACCAAAGATGATGAAGCCATTCAGTAGAAAGCAATATGCTGATTCAGGCAAACATCTGTTTAAAAAGAGCAGGAAGCAGGCCGTCGGTAGCTGGTAGTAACTCAGAATTAACTCAGAATCACACAATCATTTGAATTTTCAGTTGACATCAGCCTGGTTGTCCATAAGCTCTGCACCACGAAGAGACGTGTAAGATATAAGTGTGATTCAGAATTATTTTTAGGGGGCAAGCTGACCTTAACACTATGATGCTTTTTGGAAAACTGGGTCCTGATCAGGTTCCATTTTCTGCTTTCTTTACTGAACCTCTCTCTTTCTCTCTGTCTCTCTCTGTGTCTCTCTCTGTCTCTCTTTCTCTCTCTCTCTCTCTCTCTCTCTCTCTCTCTCTCTTTCTCTCTGTCTCTCTCTGTGTCTCTCTCTGTCTCTCTTTCTCTCTCTCTCTCTCTCTCTCTCTCTCTGTCTCTCTCTCTGTCTCTCTTTCTCTCTCTCTCTCTCTCTCTCTCTTTCTCTCTGTCTCTCTCTGTGTCTCTGTCTCTCTCTTTCTCTCTCTCTCTGTCTCTTTCTCTCTCTCTCTCTCTCTGTGTCTCTCTCTGTCTCTCTGTCTCTCTCTCACTCTCTCTCTCACTCTCTCTCACTCTCTCTCTCTCTCTGTCTCTCTCTCTCTCTCTCTCTCTCGCATTTTTTTGTTAAAGTGACATAATTGTTTTAGTCTGTGTAGAAAATATTACACATATTTCACAGGTTTAAACCATTCAGTTCACCTCATGAAGGAAAGAATATGGATTCATCATAAAATATGAAAGTTGATCAACTGTATCAACATCACTACAAATCCAAAAAAACATGAAATAACGGTTTTGAAACTATGAAATGACAAGTTGTTACATTACAGTGTTGTTTTTGAATCATGTATTTTTTTTACTGGTTGTTATTTATTTTTCCACTGTCAAATGAGATATTGAAATATGTAAATTATCTTGAGAATATAACTATTTAAAATTGAGATTTTGTAGTGTCTAGGTCATATTTGCACAAAACGAAGAGGCATAATCTGATAATTGCGTCTATTTTTGGAGAATAAACAGCTTTTAGCCTCTAGTGGTCTTTCGTCCTTATCATTAGCCTCTTCTATACGGCGTGTTATCCATCCGTTCATGTGCTATAGCATCAAAAAAAATTTATTGAGATATAGATTTAATGATTTTAATGTATTGTGTTACTGAATCAGGACCAGCCCTGAGGCAGTACAAACTGTCCATTTTCAGTACCAAGATGTGATGTAATAACATAGAATTAGACGTAGCTTAAAATGACTGTTTGTCCACATGTCAAGAGTAGATTTTTTTTAATGCCCTGTACAGCTTATTTCATAGTTTCAAAACGTTTGGCTGCTATAGTGGAATGTTCAGGCAGTTCATTAGATAAAAGCCATGCTGACTAGAACATTTCTGACCATTTCTGAGTAAAATTGCCATTCAAACCTGTAGAATTCAGAGTTTGAAAATGTGCCTCAAGGGTGATAGTAAAATGCCTCAGGACTATAAAATAATAGGATGTTTATAGTCCAATCTTATGTACTAATGTACTATGACCTTGTTAGTAGCTAAAGAAATTAGCAAGGTATGTTGTACATACACGTATGTAAAATACAACATGCCTTAAGTTAGGACTTAATAGCTTGGAAATTTGATCATAGGAATCATTTCTGTATTAAACTAATTCAAGCAATAGCATTAAGCTTACATGTTAATATTAAGATGCGACTCTAACATGATGTTTTGTTTATGTATACAAATATGCAATTTCTGTGAAATCTCTGACTATAGCATGAATCTTAAGTCTCTTCAACTTAGTTGTATTGGGTTGGGAGATCAGTCAGCTTTCCCTAGCCTCAGTAGCTGTCCATAAACTCAGAATTCCCCAGGTTTGACTTGTCAATCAGTTCAGTATTGTGATTACAGAACAAACGTTTGGCTTGTCTCTTGAACTGCTTTTTAACATGTTCCTTATTTATAAAACAACTCATTTTGTACAGTTAGCAGAAACAGAGGCGTTTTAGGAATTTTGATATATTGGTTTTGTTAGGATGTTACCGGTATAGCTAACCGGTAAGTTTGTCTTCCTGTGCCACAGTTGCTGATTTTTTTCTGTTACTCTGTTTTTTATCTGTTGGAAAAAAAATCTTCTTTCTTGGTTTTACTCTTTTTTGAAGTTCATATGTTGATTTTTTTCCCTTTTTTAATAAAAATGTTTTTAATCGTTGTAAAATTGTCTTTTACATGTCAACATATAAAACATCTGGGACACATCAAGTACATTTTAAAGTGGTTTATTCAGATACAAAGTCAAACAAGTTCATAAAACATCTAGACAGCAGTGTCTGAAAGTAACAAAATAGTTTGAGAACCTATGATAAAATGCCACTTACATGAAATCAGGACTGAAATTGAAAACTAAATTAATGGCTAATTTGAGCATCAACTCTTATTAACCATCATTACTTAATTTCTAAACATCTTACACTGTAGATTCTGAACCATTTAGAAGCACATATTTCTGGCCAACACTACGAACATCTGACCATCCATTCATAATGCTCTCAGCAGTCTGTGCTACAGTATCAAATTAGTCAGATAATCAGATTATTTTATATGAGCAAACAAAAGAATGTACATTGCAGAAATGTCCATCTGTTCTTCTTTACCATGAATTACTGCCTCAGTGTGCTGCAGCAGGGAGGTTATCAGCTTGTGGCACTGCTGAGATGTTACTGACCAGATTGCTTTAATGGTGACCTTATCTTCCTCTTGATGATACCTCAGATTATGGATTTCAGGTCTAAAGAGTTGGCTGACCAATCCAGCACAGTTATATCATGGTCATTAGTAGTCTTGTTACTGTGGGCTAGTCGGAAGTCCTGCTGGAAGAGGAAATCAGCATTTCCATATTGTCAAAAGATGGAAGCATGAAGTGCTCTAAAAAATGTCCTGCAAAACAGCTGTGCTGATTTTGGACTTTAAAACACAGTAGACCAGCAGCTCCCTAAACCGTCACAGACTGCAGAAACTGCACACTGGACTTCAGACATTTTGGATTGTGTGTTTCTCCTCTCTTCCTTGAGACTATAGGCCTTGATTTCCAAACTACATATCAAATTGACTTTGGACCTTTGATCAACAGTCCAGTTGTGTCTTAGTCCACGTAAGACACTCCTGATGATGATTCTGGTTCAGGACTAGTTTGATATTAGGAATGCAGCAGTTGTAGCCCATTTACTACAGACCTCTGTGAGTGGTGGCTCACTGACACCAACCTCAGTTCTTGAATCAACTTTTGATAATCTTCTCAATGCTGTGGTCATCCCTGTTGTTTATGCACCATTGACTACCACATTTTCCCCCTTACTGACAACTTTCCATAAATATGCTTTGATACAGTACTCTGCCAGCCTTTTCAGATGGTGTCGATGATTGTGTTCAGGATGACTGTGAAGTCAGCAGTCTTCCCTATGATTGTGGATGCATGTGCTGAACTACAGCAAGAGATTCACAATATTACTTAATCAAGAAATTAAATATTGTAATAAACTGTGATTCTGGATTTCTGATTTTCATGAGCTATGAGTATGAGGTATACATGTAATCAGTGGTGGACAAAGTACTCAACTCTAGTACTTAAGTAAAAGTATTGATATTCGTGAAATCTTACTCAACTACAAGTAAAAGTTGCTCAGTCAAAAGTTTACTCAAGTTAAAGTACTGAAGTTCTTACTTTTAAAAATACTCAAGTATATTATGCCCCCCCCTCAAAAAAAAAAAAAAAAAAAA
>BRDA01002301.1:13271-24340 GCA_036984385.1 Crenuchus spilurus
TAATTGATGCTCAAGGGCACATGACACGTTATTGAGACAATTTCAATAAATTGTGGTGATGAGGAAATCACCACTGCATGCTTCTACTTTCATGATATAATATCACTGTAGCATGAAATTTGTACGTTTTACATGAATTTCACCTGAAGCCCAAATATGCCTAACTTTTTGTGAGTTGTGTGTGTGTCCGTGTCCGTGTCCGTGTGTCCATATATAAGCCAGCAGCAGCATTTTATTTTATTTTATTTGTCTCAGATTTATTCTGTACACTCTTGTTTACTTGTATAAGTACCAGTCACAGCTGCAGTGTAGTTATCATTCATGCTTTCGGTGTCACCTGCTGAGCTGTGTGAACACCACACTATGAGACTGAATGTGCTGAAACTATCACAGGTATTTGACCTGTCTGAGATAGCTCCTGCTAAAGCCCTGCAGCTGTGCACTCTGCTGCCCCCTGGTGGAGTGCGCGTGTTGGTGTGTGGAGGAGACGGGACGGTGGGCTGGGTTCTGGATGCCATTGACACCATGAAGCTGAAGGTTTTTCAAACACTTTTTGGCTCCTGTTGTCCAGATTTGGTCTGTCTTATTGTATCCATCCATCTTATTGCTGGTTGTACTTTTTCTTTTTTACCTTTAACTGATCCAGCTTAATTAAAACTATCCCACTCTTCCATTAAGGACCACAGTCAGTAGTTGGTATTTCCATTTTTCAGCATATTTGAATTACAGTGCATAATAATTTAACCTCCTAGGACCTGGACATCACATTTTGGGTTGTTTAGACCCCAAAACTAAATTTTGCCTGGTGTCCTCTTATGAGGCCATTATACTGCCACCTCAGAAATCATCATGTAAAAAGATAATTCTTTGTTTTTACACTAATCAGGTGCCAATCAGCCCAAATAGCAAAGAGAAATAAAGAATGCATGCCATGCCATGTTCGGGTCTTAGGAGGATAAATGTATTTAAAAAATACAAAATAAAGTAAATTCCATATTAGGCACCTAAAACTTTATTAGCACCTTTTATGTTTAAAAATAATCTCATATTGCTCCATAGTGTTTACAAATGAAACAATAAACTCTACAAATAAATAAATTCATCCTTTGGCCCTCTCTCACTGTTTTTCTGTGTGTCTTTCTTTATCTAAGGGTCAGGACCAGTTCATTCCTCGCGTGACCATCCTGCCACTGGGGACGGGTAATGATCTCTCCAACTCTCTCGGTTGGGGCTCAGGTTACGCTGGCGAGATTCCCATAGAGCAGGTCATCAGGAATGCCCTGGAGGCTGAGGTGGTCAAAATGGACCGGTCAGTTTATAAGGCTCATCAGTAGTGCTCTTTAATGTTCATGTGATCCATACAGTCATTCTGACAGACTGTAATACTCTACAGGAAGTGTAGGGGGTGATATGACTCACTTATTGCACAGACAAAGCTGAATGATGGTGAGAGTAATGCCGTAATGGTTTAATTTGTCAGAGAATCACAAAATAGTCATTAAATTATTTGATTATTGTAATAATTGTTTAGTTTTAGCTGCTCTGATCACTGACTGCTTACCCTGAACTAAAACTGAAAAGGTCTGTTGGATTTAGTTGTCATAATTTTCCCTTTTGGGTCAAACTTTAGCCTGGACATGAGTTTCATGCCGTTCACTGTAGTTATTTCTGTATCTGCTGTTTATTTGTCCGTAGATTCTTTACAGCAAAAGTGCTAAAAAGATGTGCTTCAGCAACTATGAAAGCAGCACTGTTTACTATCTCTTCTGTGTGTCTGGAGGATAAATATTACTTTACTAAGCATGTGCAGTATAACAATCTTACAGTGCCATGATATGCTGTGATTTTGGCTGATTATACTGCAGTCACATTTAAAGCTGCACCAAGTATCAAAAGTATCTAAAAATGTTCAATGCTGGCAGTTAATTCTATACTCTTAACTTTTAATACTTGCTGAAAATGAGCTCAGCATGATATTGACACAATATGTTACTGTATTTTTTGACAACTCAAAAGTTAAAATGAACATAGTTGAAGTGTAAGAATGTAGAAATGTGTCTGTGTTCTATCAAATGAACATTTAGCATTAAAGACAAAGGAGTAGGGTTGTTATAATACCAGAACTTTTATTGTGATACTGGTACCAAGTGTGCATCAATGATACTTGATGACCAATCGGTGCTCTGACTATGAAAACACTCCAGTGTCTTTAATGTGAAATGTTTATTTGATAAAACATAAATACATTTCTCCATTTTTACACTTTAACTAATATATTTATTTTTTAATCTCCAATCCATACACAACTACAGATGTCAACAAAATACAGTAAAACAGTGTTAAATTGTTGATTATTTGTATTAGAAAGTATTGAATGTTAGAGTATAGAATTGAGTGTCGAATTTGAGTACTGAAACCTTTTAAATTCTTTTGATTTTTTGTGTAACTCTATAATGATGAGTGTTTTTAGTTTATAGTCAGAGTATTGATTTGGTATTGAGTGTTGTGATACTTAGTATCGGTATCAACCAAAATTCTGCATTTGTGACAATCTAGTCACACTATTTTTTCAGTAGTGCATTTTAATATAATGCACAGTCACAGTATGCAGCAATATAATGATATACTCATTTATTAATATAGATTTTTCCAAAAGTATCCAGACATTCCTGATGCATGAATTTATAGTTTGCATAATCTGTGACAATAGAAAGGGACAGTCTGGAGCCACAGATAAGCCTGAGATCACCATGTCCAGTACTAAGATCAGCCACAGATGTATAAACTCCAGCATTGGGCTGTGTTCTCTGGACTGATGGAGCTCAGTATCTGACCTCACTAATGCTCTCATGACTGAATACCATCATAACATCACAGAAATGTTCCAACATCTAGTGCAAAGTCTACAGAAGCTCTCTCTTAATACTCTTGATGAAGAAACACTGGACCATCAGGTGGCCACTAGAGTCACGTTATCAGTTTTACTTGAACATCACCTGAAGGAGGCTGTTCTCCATGTTATCTGCTGTCCAGAATGTTTCCACATGTGTTGACTCCTCCTTTTGTGTTCCTGACTTTAATCTTGCAGTTGGAAAGTTCAAGTTGTCTCCAAAGGAAACTACTTCCGCAAGCCAAAGGTCAGAGCACATCAATAATCACCTGAACAGTCTGTCCAGCTCACTTCTCTACAGCAAACACCTTCTTGACTCCTAGTTTGGGATTGTTTCTGATTTTATTTAGTCAGCTAAGATGAGTGTGGCTGATTTTATTTGTCCCTGCAGGTTTTGTCCATGAATAATTATTTCTCGGTGGGTCCAGATGCTCTGATGGCTCTGAACTTCCACGCTCACCGCGAAAAAACTCCATCCTTCTTCTCCAGCCGCATCATTAACAAGGTTTGACTGTTTATATACAGTTCCATAGATTATAATTACATGTTTAAAAGCTTATAGAACAATATCAGTAATTTTGTTGTGTAATCAGGAGCAGAACATGTACTTTTGTCAAAGTTATCATAGTCTTACTTTAAAATAGATGTGAAAGTCAAAAAGTCTCTACTTTTAGACATACTCAAGTATTTAAAATGAAAGGTGTTCAGTCGATCGTTTGTATAAAGTGTTTTTGGCATACAGAATTAATGTAATATAAATTATAATATATAATGTTGAGTACTTAATAGTAAGATTATTTTAATAACAGTATATTGAAGCACTAAATAAAATATTACATACTGTTGCATAATATTATTAGTTAAGTTTAAAAAATATTTTAAAACAATAGTAATAAAAAGAGGGTCTGTGGCTGTCTGGTGTAGAAAGCCTTATAAAAGCTTATTTAAAATGTACATGGAAATCTAGAACTATATGCATGGCAAAACCCAGGCTTTCATTTGTTTCTTTATTGTTTGTTGACAGTTGTTGTAATAGTAATACTGTAATAATAATAATAATAATAATAATAATAATAATAATAATGCATTTTATTATTATTATTATTATTATTATTATTATTAAGTTATTGTCTGTGCTGTAATCTGTTTTTGCAGGCGGTGTATTTCCTCTATGGCACCAAAGACTGTTTAGTACAGGAGTGTAAGGATCTGGACAAAAGAATAGAGGTGAGGTTTCAACTCGGCCTCATAAAGCATTTTCATTTTCTTTGATGTGTAACATTGCTGATATAATAGTACCTGTGAGAAGTCAGTCAGTCAGTGAATCAGTCAGTCAGTCCTTTGGCCAGTCAGCCAGCCAGTCTGTCAATCAAGCAATCAGTCAGGCCGTCAGTCATTCAGTAAGTTAAGCAGTCAGTCTTTCAGTCAGTGAGTCAAAGATTTAAAAATGTGTTGACTTTTTCAAACACTTTTTTAAGTGTTCTTGTGTGCAGTTGGAGCTGGATTGTTATGACTTATTTTTTTGTTGTTGTTTTTGTTCACATGTTGCTGGAGCTGGATTATGATGACGTGTTTATGTTGTTTGTGTTTACGTGTAGTTGGAGCTGGATGGTGAGCGGGTGTCTTTGCCCAGTCTGGAGGGGATAATTGTGTGTAATATCGGATTCTGGGGTGGAGGCTGCAGGCTGTGGGAGGGGATGGGGGACGAGCCTTGTCCTCCAACACGGTGAGAGGCTCAGTCAGACTTAAACACACACAGCATAACAAATAGTGCAGAGAAGCAGTAATACTGACAGAACAACTGACTTAAGCCTCTGGAGTCTGAGGGGTTTTCAGACACTCTGATGTAGTCTGACATGCCTTGACTTTTTACAAATTACACCCATCTACAATTATTTTTCCCAAAAGTGTTTCACAGGCTTTTCTTCAGTACAAACTCAGCAACAACAGTGTTGGAACACTAAGAGTGTCATAAATCTATATTTGTATTAAACCTGCTCTAAACTTAGACTTTCCAAAAACCTCTTTTCAGTATAATGTTTCAGGACATGCACTGGTGCTAGCTAGCTTGTCAGCTGAACAAAACCAGTTTTGTGTGCTAACCAACTCGTACTCAACTCATAGCCCAGCACAGGAACTCCAGGGTTACCAGTTTTAATGCAAAATTGGGCTTTTTTAAAAAATGCAGTTGGATTCATTTTCAGAGCTGGTGGAGTTTTTGGTTTTTGGACTATAAAAATGTACCACGACCACCAAAAAACTGTGTGTGTGTATTTTCTAGGCTGGATGATGGTCTGTTGGAGGTGGTTGGAGTATTTGGATCTTTCCACTGTGCTCAGATCCAGGTCAAACTGGCAAACCCAGTCAGACTTGGCCAGGCACACACAGTGAGGGTAAGAAGCGTGTGTCACTGTTTATTTGTATATACAGTACAGTCCAAATGTCCAGCCTAGTCTCCACACCCAAAAATTGACACTTAAAATGTTGGTCTTGTGTTTAAAAATCAGTATAATTCTTTGTATTATTGAATACTTATGTTCTGCAAATAAATGGTGAAAATAACTGTATTTTTAGAATCACAATAATGAAGGCAACAGTGGCTAAAAATCAAATCACACACTTTTCCCCTCTTATGAGCCTGAAGCTGTCTTCTGTTGTGTGTGTGTGTGTGTGTGTGTGTGTGTGTGTGTGTGTGTGTGTGTGTGTGTGTGTGTGTGTGTGTGTGTGTGTGTGTGTGTGTGTGTACACTGCAGCTGGTCCTGAAGACCTCCCGTATGCCGATGCAGGTAGATGGAGAGCCGTGGGCTCAGGGCCCCTGCACCATCACCATCACCCACAAAACCCAGTCACTCATGCTGTACCACAGTGCTGAGCAGACCGATGACGACGACGAAGACTCCAGTGCTTCTGAGGCCGAAGGTCACTCGGCTAACCGCACAAGAAACCCCATTCACACTCCGGAGAAAAGCACACAGTCACAGTAAGGCTTTAGCTGAGTGTAATCTGCAGCCATTTACACAAGCAGAGAGAGCTGTGAGGCATCAGCGTGAACATGCACCAAAAATAATCATAAACCTTCTACAGCAACTACAAGCAGAACCATGACACATTATCCACAGTTATATACACACATACAGTCATATGCAGAAGTTTGGATGCCTGGTCAAATTTCACATTTAGTTGATTTTCTAAGTGAAAAGAAATGCAGGGAACAAATACATATTTTCTGCACTTTTTAGTTCAATTTCCATTTATTTTCAGAAAATAATGCACAAAATAAGAAAATATACAAATTCTAATGTGCTGTAACTGTTGCACAGGCTGCATTGATTTATTTTTCCAAAATGTAAAAGTTATGTTTGATCTCTGTAGAACACGGTTCTTAGAACATCAATAAATACAGAATTTAACCAGGAGGGAACCTTTGCACATGACCATCATATAACGCTATGTTACACTATATTTTGTTTCAGTATATTGACAAATAGAACATTTTCCTTAACTGTTTCAGCCAGTTGGCACTTGCATTTCCTCAGCCGTCCACAAGGGGTCACTAGGGCAGGAGAATTCGATAGAAGCAGAATAAATAAAGTAAAAACAAATACATTTCTCAGTTAAGCCCAAACCCGAGGCTGACCAATAGCAGGGATGTCTGTACTGGATGTTCTTCACTTTGAGCTTAAGTTATCCAGCTTTAATAAGAAAATGAGTCATATTTGGTCCTTTGGGTCATTATGTAGGCTGTTACCAAGTTCAGAGCATATTACGAAAGCTCCACGGTGTGACTTAGTCATGCGGTGTTACTTAAACTATAACTGTATCTAGCACTGAATGGCATGCTGTAGAAATGATGAATATATGCACTGATCCTGTGTGCCATTATCCCGTCTTATGAAAACTGTCTGCAAAAGTCTTTTTTTGCAGTTTTGTGCAATAATTCTCTCCTGGTTTTTGTGTTTTTGGCCCTAGTCCTGTAGTATATTAGGATAATCGACCATATATATTTATTTATTACATATATTCACTGTTGTTTTGTGTTTTTGGAACAATCAGTGCTACAGAGTAGATCATAGACCTGCACAAGCTACATGCAATTGATTCTGCTTTACCACCTTTTTTGGTCCTGAAGGAGCTACACATGAGACTTCTAATCTATTTAATGACCAAAAATGTGTTAAAAATGGATTTCAAATACTCAGTACTGTATTTTGCCGGTCCAAGACTAGCTCTTATGCCAAACATAACTGATGAAAACTGAGTCAATTACACATACATTCTAACATATTGACCACAAAAGCACTGTAAACATTTATGCTTGTCTGTAGCTTCAAATCATAGGGCCAAAAACCGCCTCAGACTTATTTTTGATATCTTTCCACTATTTTGTGTTTTTTCATTCCTTTGTCACGTTATGCACTGTTATTCTACCTTAAGTTACATAAAGCCTAGTTTACACTCAATATATTCCTAAACATTGCTTGGTTTTAATGTGTTTTTGCCACATGTATATTCTTTAGAACCCGATTAAACCCTTGGATTCAGATTTTTAACGGTTAATTTACACAATAACATACAGTAGTTACTGACAGTATCACATGAGAAAGAAAAGGTGAAAATCAGACACTGATGATGAAAAAGGTTGTTTTGAATGGCAAAAAAATTCTGATTGAATTTAATATATCAACATATATATGAATACAGAGGCTAATGTTGCTAAGAAACACCCAAATAGCCCTGTCGTTTCTGTAAAAATGAAAACCACAACTTCTCTCAAACCTCATCCAGATGGTAGTGAAGGTGTCATAGACAAGTGGATGTGGTTTTGGACACAGTATGACTTACTGTGAGCTTTAAAATATTAATACGATGATTTGAATGAACTCATTTCTAGCCATTCTAGTATCAAAACACTGTATACAGTGAGGGAAATAAGTATTTGATACACTGCCGATTTTCCCACCTACAAAGAATGGAGAGGTCTGTAATTTTTTTTATCATAGGTACATTTCAATTATGAGAGACAGAATCTAAAAAAAATTTAATATAATTGAAATGAATTTAGAAATAAGTATTTGATACAATAAAAAGCAGAACTTAATATTTGGTACAGAAAACTTGTTTGTAATTACAGAGGTCAGATATTTCCTGTAGTTCTTGACCAAGTTTGCACTGCAGCAGGGATTTTCACCCACTCGGAACAACAGATCTTCTCCAGATCTTTCAGGTTTCGGGGTTGTCACTGAGCAACATTGAGTTTCGGCTCCCTACAAAGATTTTTTATGGGGTTCAGGTCTGGAGACTTGTTAGGCCACTCCAGCACCTTGAAATGCTTCTTACGGAGCCACTCCTTAGTTGCCCTGGCTGTGTGTTTCAGGTCATTGTCATGCTGGAAGACCCAGCCATGACCCATCAGTGCTTTTACTGATGGAAAGAGGTTGTTGGCCAAAATCCCGCAACACATGACCCCATCCATCCTCCCTTCTATATGATGCAGTTGTACTGTCCCCTTTGTAGAAAAGCTCCTCCAAAGTATGATGTTTCCACCCCCATGCTTCATGGTTGAGATGGTGTTTTTGGGGTTGTACTCATCCTTGTTCTTCCTCCAAATATGGCGAGTGGAGTTGATACCAAAAAGCTCTATTTTGATCTCATCTGACCACATGACCTTCTTCCTTGCCTCTTCTGGATCATCCAGATGGTCATTGGTGTACAGCAAACGGGCCTGAACATGTGCTGGCATGAACAGGGGAACATTCTGTGCTCTGAAAAATTTTAAACCATGACTGCGTAGTGTGTTACTAATGGTCCTCGATGAGACCGTGGTCTCAGCTCTCGTCACATCATTGACCAGGTCCTCCTGTATAGTTCTGGGCTGACTCCTGACCTTTCTCAGAATCATCTTTACCACACGAGGTGAGATCTTGCATGGAGCCCCAGACTGAGGAAGATTGACAGTCATCTTGTGTTTCTTCCATTTTCTAATAATTGCACCAACAGTTGCCTTCTCACCAAGCTGCTTGACTATTGTCCTGTAGCCAATCCTAGCCTTGTGCACATCTACAATTTTCTCTCTGGTGTCCTTACGACAGCTCTTTGGACTTGGCCATGGTGGAGATGTTGGAGTGTGATTGATTGTGATTGATTCCCTTTTATACAGGTAACAAGTTCAAACAGGTGCAGTTAATACAGGTAATGAGTGTAGAATAGGAGGGCTTCTTAAATACAAACTAACAGGTCTCTGAGAGCCAGATTTTCTTGCTGGTTGGTAGGTGACCAAATACTTATTTCATGCAATAAAATGCAAATTAATTATTTAAAAATCATACAATGTAATTTTCTGGATTTTTTTTATTCCGTCTCTCACAGTTGAAATGTACCTACAATAAAAATGACAGACCTCTTCATTCCTTATAGGTGGGAAAATTAGCAAACTTGGCAGTGTATTAAATACTTATTTTCCCCACTGTATATACATCAATTATTAATCCATTGATATTCTGTATTTTTATTGTTTTATTGTCAAGTTGTTCTGTTTGTGCAAAAAAGCAGTTCTAAGATTAAGCCATAAACCCTGTTTGGATTGGATGAGTGTATCTGGGGATGTCTGTAATGAAACATTGTGGACATTTATCTGGACAGCATTAAAATTAATACAGGAGTGAGTTTCTGCAGGGTTGTATTTTATGCAAACTTGACTGTCTGCATCACATGATCATACTTACATGGTCTATATTATCAAATTAAATAGTTTTGTTAATTTAACAGCATTAGATTACATCTAGTAAGTAATGGCTTTATACCTGTAGTTGTGATCATGGACATTGAAAGTAGCTGGAGACCAGGTGTTTTATTCAGTTTAGCTATAAATCAAATTCACCTTCCTTTAAAGAAGTCCTTGGGCTGAAAACAAGTCTGTGCTGGGACTATATGGAAGAAATTGTGGCCTATCTGCCTTCAACGTTTCATGAAGTATCAGCACTCTGGTTTAAAATAATGTTTTTTGTTTACACAGTAATAATTTTAGTAATTAATTTTGCTTTCATGAAATGTCAGTTCTGCTGCATTTATTTGTTTGACTGTCACTAAAACAAACAATCAAAGAATGTTGTTTTCTGCAGTGTGATAAAGCAGTACTGCAGCAAATACTGTCCAGCTAGAACCAAAGTGTTAAACAAAGATGCTGTGAGCACTTTCAAAAAGTGGTGGGTACAAAATCAGCCATTTCAAAAAGTGGCGGGGACAAGTCCCTAGCGACCCCCAGCATCTCCATCATGAATTAGGTTTATGGCTGTGATTATAATTGGCCCTCGGTGGTATCACATTTCCTCATCTTTCAGATAATGCTCTCCCAGGAAGCATATGGAGTGAAAAATCTTCCATCCACATCAAGTAGATGGTTGAGAGGGTTAGGAGATTTCTATTTAATCTCAAAACATTTGAAAATGCTGAAATATGCTTGGAATTTGTCATGTATATTTAAAATAAAATATAAATCAAATCTTTTTCAACAACATCTGCCTGGAGAATTGTATCCAGACAGGACTAAAATGATCAAATGAGGGCTGACAGTTGAGCCCTAATAGAGTTGGAGGGAGAAGTACACTGACATGGCCGATCCAGAGCTCCAGTAGAACCCTATGTACATCTAATCCAATCTGAACAGAGTTATAGAAGCATCAAGAGATTTTCTAACAAAATATCAATGCCTATTTGTACAAAGTTATACAAGAGACAGAGAGAAATGTTTATTTTAAAGTGGGATAGTTTACCAGAGCGCTGTGTCAAAGCCACTGAAGAAGTGCCGAGTGCAATAACATGAATATGTCTTTAATGTTGAACTGAATGTGTTTCTCTGTTGCTCTGATTTGCTGTAAACTCATACAGAAATGGAATATAATGAACACAAGTTATAGTATATCATTTATATATTGAATTGTATACAAACACATGCAAAACTTGGTGTACCTCTGGTTTATATTTGAAATCACATATCATAGCATTAACAGTGTCTTCTGCACAGGCCACATTAATTTTTTTCCAAAATGTTACATTTAAACAGACTATAATCCATTACAATATACTTCATTATAGTGAGGAAAATAAGTATTTGAACACCCTGTGAATTTGCAAGTTCTCCCACTTAGAAATCATGGAGGGGTCTGAAATGTTCATCTTAGGT
>BRDA01002302.1:0-31599 GCA_036984385.1 Crenuchus spilurus
AGAAAAGTGTAAAACCATCATCATGGACAAAATATGTGATGTACCAGGTGAAGCATGGTGGTGGCAGCATCTCACTAACTTATGTTCTAGAGTCGCTGTAGTGAAAGTGTATTGAGAATGGACTTCTCCTACTTGTGTATCTTCCAACAGCATAACAGTGGTGTCCGATGTACCATTGATGCCAGATGACTCCAACAAGTGGTACAGAGCATTTGACACACCATAGTGGACCAGTTAACCACGTAAAATAGTCCATGTCACGACATCTTGCTTGTATCATGAATGCCAAGACTATTCCCACTATTAGGATAGTGTTTATAATGTTCTGATATGATCATGTATGTCCAAAAGTCTGTGGACACCCCTCCTAATGAATGCATTCAGCTGACACACACACACATCCTGTCTCTACACAGCCATTAAAATAGGGCTAAACATGAACATATTGGCACCATGTCTAATGCCAGGCATGGGCTAGAGGTCTATAAAGCCTCCCAGCATTGAGCTGCTCCATCCAGTACCTTTGGGATGAGGTGGTGATCAAATAACATCCTAACGTTCTTGTGGATAATGCAATCAAATTCTCACAGCAATGCTCCAAAATCTAGTAGCCGTCCCTAGACAGTAGAGACAGTTAGTCAGACAAAAGTGGGATGTTTTTTTTTTATTAGAAGAAACCATTCATGAGCAGGTGTCTCAATACTTTTGACCATACTGTATATGGTACATAAAGTGTAAGCTCACTTTTGCAGGGAACAAACAAACAAATGAACTATTTTTCTCCATTGTGTTCAGTTCAGTAAAGAGTACATTACAATGGGAAGTTTTCATTTATTTTCAGTACACAGTAAATCTGCCAGTGTTAAATCAACACTATTAGAGTTAAATTAACACTGAGAGTGTTACATTTTGACACCCTCAGTGTTAATTTAACTCTAATAGTGTTGATTTAACACTGGCAGATTTACTGTGTACAAGTATAACCAGGAGTGGCCAGACTGCATGCGTAGTGCTTTTGACCAGGAGGATTAAGCGGATTAGAAACATACTGAACCCTTCATTTAACAAGAAATGTAAAATAAGTATGTACATAGATGGATCTTTTCTCCATTGAACTGCTCCGACTTCAAGTGGGTTCTTCAGTGATTTTCTCTGTACATATACACAGTCATATCAGAATATTATGACCTCTTATTTAATAGTGGGAATAACCATAATAATTTGGCACTCAACACTAGTGAGATGGACTGTATTTAGGAGTCATTGTTCCCCTCTGGTACCACTATATGCCACTGGGAGGAACCTTCAAGCACCACTTTATATACAGTACATATATATACAGTATAAGAGAAGGTGAGTCATGCAGCAAGACAATGATCCTGGTTAAAGAACAGTTACCAGAAATGTTTAGTTGCAGTTATTACTGCAAAGGGGGTCACATCAGATACTGAAATCAAAGGTTCACATACTTCTGCCACTCACAATTATGTTATATTGTATAATTTTCCTCAATAAATAAATTACCAAGTACAGTGGCTTGCAAAAGTATTCAGACCCCTTGAACTTTGTCACGTTTTGTCACCTTACAACCACAAACGTAAATGTATTTTATTGAGATTTTAAATGATAGATCAACACAACGTAGCACATAATTGTGAAGTGGAATGAAAATGATACATTGTTTTAAAAATTGTAATTAAATAAAAATCTTAAAAGTGTGAAGTCAATAAGTATTCAGGCCCTGTACTCTGATACCTCTAAACAAAATTCAGTGCAATCAATTACCTTCAGAAGTCACTTAATTAGTTAATAAGAGTCCAGCTGTGTGTAATTTAGTCTCAGTATAAATACACCTGTTCTGTGAAGGCCTCAGTGGTTTGTTAGAGAACACTATTGAATTGAACTGCAAAGCTACCAAGACATGGCCGTCCACCTAAACTGACAGATTGAGCAAGGAGAGCACTGGTCAGAGACGCAGCCAAGAGGCACATGGTCACTCTGGAGGAGCTGCAGAAATCCACAGCTCAGGTGGGAGAATCTGTACACAGGACAACTATAAGTCTGCACTCCACCAATCTGGCCTTTATGAACGAGTGGCAAGAAGAAAACTATTGTTGAAAGAAAGACATAAGAAGTGCTGTTTACAGTTTGCCAGAAACTATGTAGGCTCGCAAATGGCACTTATGCCTTTCTTTTTCACCTTTTTCTAATTTTTCAATGTATGATTATAAGTAGTACCAACAAACTCTTTTTATGCCCTCTATGTATTTTCAGCTCTCTGAGCTCAAAACACCTTAAAGGTTTGTGATAATTAGG
This sequence comes from Crenuchus spilurus, assembly GCA_036984385.1. Taxonomy (NCBI): domain Eukaryota; kingdom Metazoa; phylum Chordata; class Actinopteri; order Characiformes; family Crenuchidae; genus Crenuchus; species Crenuchus spilurus. The sequence goes on from BRDA01002302.1 coordinate 2,317, forward strand.
CTGTAACAGAGGTAATCCCAAATGTATCTACTCGTACAATTGTTTTACTTTTTGTCTAACAGCAAAGACAAGTCATGTAGTCACTGCCACGCCTGGTTGTTTTAGAGAATATTTTGAAAAGGATATTTCCATTATGTAGGTCACTTCATTCTGAATGGTGTGTTTCATACAAATCCGAGCACTTTGCTTCATCTCTATGCAGTAACACGTCTGATCAGATGGCGAGAGACTGGCCTTATCAAGGCTTAAACTTCTCAAGTGAGCTGAAGCCCAGAGAGTGGGCAGAAGTCTGGACGCGCAGTCTGCTGGATGAAAGCCCCAGAGAGACCGATTTGGAAGTGTGGAAGTGGGGCACGGAAGCGGTAGAGAAAACCAAATTAAGCAAAAGTGACATGTTTCTGCCACCCACTCCTTGTTGGAAACACTTTCTTTCTTCAGTCTGGCCAAAGGTTGTCCATATCCCAAGGATAGACTCGTCTTAAGAGCCACTTTGACAAGCTCTTAAAGACTTTCGCTTCTGACCACATGAAGAGTGCAAGAGCAGCCACGTCTATCTATGACCTCTCTTGCTGCTTTTAACATTTAATCCATTAAAGCTTTGAGGTGAATAAAATATTATTGCAAAGTAGCCAGGCTGCTCAGAGGATTAGCGTTGAAATTTGAAAAAGATGGAATGACTGCACTGTACATGACTTTCCATCCTTTATTGACAGCAATGAGTAGATTAAAATCATTGTATAGGTCTGCTCAGTAGGGGGATGTTTTTAATGAAAGACTCATCTTTACTGAGTCTTCACAACCCCGTCGCATCCATCCATTCATCCATTATCTTCCACTTAATCCTGCTCAGGTTGTATGAGTCCTCTACCCCTTCACCAGGCACAGGGCAGGGCATCACTACATTGGCTAAACCCAGAACAGCTTGCCAGATCTTCACTGGGCACACACACCAGGACATTTTAGAGTATCTAATTCACCTGACCTCCATGTTTTTGGAATTTGGGAGGAAACAAAAAACCCCTGCAGACATGGGGAGAACATGGAATCTCCACCCAGAAGACCTCTGTGCTGAAAGGTGAACATGCTAACCACAAAGCTTTGTGGTTGGCACATTTGGGGACTTGAACCCAAGACTCAGTGCTGAGAGACACGTTTGCTAAGCACATGGGATGATGGTTACCATGTTTGCATCTCAGCGCTAAGGTCTTGAGATTGAACTGGGTACACAGTAAATATGTCAGTGTTAAATCAACACTATTAGAGTTAAATTAACACTGAGGGTGTCAAAATGTAACACTCCCAGTGTTAATTTAACTCTAATAGTGTTGATTTAACACTGGCAGATTTACTGTGTACTCTAAATTGTCGTAGTGTAAGTGTGTGTATGACAATCAGTCTAATAATGGATTGGTGCCTTGTCCTGGGTTTGACTAAATGTAATGCCCTGCTCGTGCCTGGTTAAAGGGTAAGGGACCAAGACCCTGTTCAGGATTACGCAGTTAAGATAATGGATGGATAGATGTTTGGTGGCTTTATCTATATACCGTAGAAAATGCTGTCCCAGGTTGCCTAAGTCTGACTGACTAGACCAAATAAATGGTTGAGTTACTCTTTAGCCTAATTGAGACTGGGTGGCATTTGTAATTAAATATTATATGCAACTGTTGGAGTTTAGACCAGCATCCGTTCAGCCAGCCATCTCCATTGGTTGTCTGCCACTGCGGTGACATTACAGTCCTCAGTTATCGTCACGGACACAGCACGGGATGTTGGTTATTTCACCCTGAGAACGATCCGTGCATAATGTATCAGTGCACAGGACAGTAAGTGTTACTGATGTGAATGTAACGGATAATGAACTCCAGAAGAAGAAAGCGCCTCTCAACTCTCCTGATCAACAGAAAAGAACTGCATGCTGGTCATTTTCAATCTTTTTCACATAGACTGATATATATTTACTCGTAATTTCATCGCCAGATGTTCATTACTGTTAGTTATTCACCATCGTTTGTGTAAAGAAGCAAACGGGACACCCTGTATAATGGCAAACACGCTCCTGTAGAGGAAGAAATGACCCCAGGAGTCCAAACCGGGCTGATGACTGTAGCATTCACATTGACAATACAACTTTTTCCATCGACTTTGAAGTCTTGACTACTGACGATGTAAAAGGAGCCCTGTTCCTAAGCAACCGTTCTTTTGATTGAAACATTTGTACGGTGATACGGGATGCAAAACAATACAACAACTACTAGAACAACGTGCACATGGAATAAAGGACAGATCCAGATCTCTCTCTCTCTCTCTCTCTCTCTCTCTCTCTCTCTCTCACCTGTCACTCCCTCACTGTGGTTTTGATGTGCTCTCTCTGTTGTTGACATGCTTTGGATTCACCTGTGCTGTATGTGTGTGAGACAGAACTAGTTGGGGGTGTTTTTGAGGGGTGGGAGGTCTCTCAGGAGAGGCAACAGATGAAAACGACCAGGATCAGCACATCTGGCAGGCCCCGCTCTACCTACTCTTTAATATGCACAGGAACCCGCATGGATTGGGTGTAAAAACTAGAATGAATAATTGATGCGGCGTGGTGCCACAAAGCACTTTCTTTTAGCTAATTGGATTTAAAGAGAGCGCCAGAGTCGGGAGAGGGGGGGATAAAATATTATTATGCAGCCTGTGCGCAGTCAAATGGTCTGAGAGGTAGACTAATAGCATCCTCCCTTCCAACCCCTCTCATTAATCCCTGTTTGCCAACTTGTTACGTGCTGAAAGGTTGACGTGTTTAAAGAGAGGGGAGGGTACGCTGAGACGAGGTGACATTGACGGTGTCCTTCACTAGTGACCTCCTTTTTGCATCACCGGTGCGTCCAATTTACATGAGCTTATAGAACTAAACGAGGCTTTATCTCTCTTGCAATGGCTGTGCGCTGGAGACTTCTGCAGCTTATTTCCCGACCCCAGTGAGTATTAGCCTTTAGAGCGAGCGCTGCATCAAAGCACTTAGTTGTAATGTCTGGGAATTAAGTTTGTTAAGGAAACACAGAAATCTACAGACGCCTACAGAGGCGCTAGCACGACATCTGTGTTAGTCCTACAGTGTGAAATAATGAAGGCAGCAAACAGGAGGGAGGAGTGGAAGAGGGAGCCTGGGGAGTGATGGAGAATGGCAAGGAGAAGAAAGGAAGAGAAAAACAAGCCTCCTGCCAGTGCTGTACTCTTCCGCTGCATTTACAGAGGTGAAGAAGCGCACAGGTGTCCCCAACAGTGGAAGCTTTTTTTTCTGTCAAGGCGACTCAAAGCTATGTCAGTGGCATTCCGGCCAATCACAGGTCTCCAATTGTCTTTAAAGGAAGCATCTTATGTTTGACTTCAGCTTGTTTTAATGTTGATCATTATGACATAGAGGTCATCCGGTATCTTAAATTATTATAATATTTGTGAGTTGGAGTAAATGACTATTCAAACAGTATAAACACTGTGTATCTCTCAGAACTACAACTGCTATATTACTAATATCAACACTCCTGAACCAGAGACAACATCAGAAGTTTCTTACCTGGACTAAGAAGAACAAGAACTGGGCTGTTACTCAGTGCTCCAAAGTCGTCAAATTTTGCATTTCATTTGTAAATCAGCTGCTAGAGTCTGGAGGAAGAGACACAGTCCAAGGTGTCTGAAGTCCAGTGTGCAGTTTCTGCAGTCTGTGATGGTTTGAGGTGCTGGTGTTGGTCCACTGTGTTTTATCAAGTCCAAAGTCAACATCTACCAGGAGATTTTAGAGCACTTCATGCTTCCATCTGCTGACAAGCTTTATGGAGATGCCCAGCAGCTGCCCACAGTGCCAACACTACTACTGATTGTGGTTGGTTGGACAGCTCTAAGTCATCAACATCTAAACAAAACATGCTTAAAATATGTCACTTTACATGTAATGAATATAAAACATTTTCCACAATATTCTATTTATTTAATGTATGACTGTACTTTTTGCAGACTTTTGCATGGTTCTAAACATCTGTGTGCAAACGTCTTTCACGTCTGATGAATTTATTAATAATGACGGAAGGGCATTGGAGAAATGAGATAAAAAGCAAAATCCAAGAAGGAAATTCCAAAATGCTACAGTCAAAAAGGACACATTGCTGTGAAATGCCAATGCTGCAGTGCTGAGCTGCTCCTTTGATCTATTCTAAACTATATTCATAGCCTTATAGGCCTGAGACTGTAGCTGAGCATTATGTGCGAGTTCATGATCTTAAAAAGCAATGATGGTAAAGGGATGTTTGCCTTTGGGGGATGCAGACGAAAGGAAAAGCTGACATCACGCTCTTGCACCAGGCAAGGAGAGCCGTCACCGTGCCAAACGAGTGTATGTGCAGGTGGGCCCACGCTCGATGCCAGGGGTTTGCGATGGAGATGCTTTGTGGAGGATAAAGGTGGAGGAGAGAGCTGCAGCAAAATGAGTAAACCCAGTGATGGGAAAATACATGGAACTTCTGAACCAGCACAAGCCAGGATTATCACGGATGATGGGGTAAGGATGTATGTTTGTGGATGGTTTAAGACAAAGCTAGCTGCATTATGACCTTACAGTGGACAACAACAACAACAACAACAACAACAACAATAGAGCTAGTAGTGATCCTATTTACATCTTTCTGTACCAGTATTTTCCAAACAACAGATGTCTCTCGCACGGCAGCTATAGATTGGTACAGATGCCACATAAATTTCCTCCTCATAACAGTAAAAGACTATTTACTACAGTCGAGGTAAAATCTCTCTCTCCACTAAATGCTATTTAATTCAGCGCTCACGCATATCTTAACATCTGGACGTCTGCACAGAGATGGTGGACATTTATTTATTAATTTCTCCTCTACAACGGCCCGCATTACGTTGCACAACAGCTGTTGCACTCAACTTAGATTACCCCAGAGCTGGAGAACTTTTTTATTGGCTTATTTAATGGATTATCATTAATGCCCCTCTGAAACATATGAGGGCATTCGTTTGCAGCTTTATAAGGTTTATAGTCTTTGGCACAAATGGACAGCACCAAGAATCGAAAGTTTCGAAACATTTCAGTACTCAAATTTGGCAAAAACCAAGAGACCAAATGCCCAGCTCAATTCTCCAGACCTGAAGCCTCTTGAAAATATCTAGAACATGATTAGGAGGAAGATGAAGGTCAGAATCCATCAATCCAGAAGTGGTCACCCATCAATAATGGCTAATCAGGCTTATTCCACCAAATACTGATTTCTGAATGAAAACATTAGCATCGTGTTTAAAAATAAATACAAACTTCTTTTCTTTGCATTATTCAACATAAGTAAACACTACACCTTTGTTGCCATTTGTACCAGTTCATTTTCTGTAATCAAAAGCTCTAAATTACAGTATTTGTATTTTAAATTTGGTAGAAACATGGTAGAAAAATATGGTAGAAAAATATAACTGAAATGTAGTCTGAAAAATGTTGGCACAGTATGGAAAATGCTTAATATCATTAAATGATTCAAGGAATCTGGATGAATTTCAGTGCATTAAGGGCACAAGCCTAAGCTGAACACCTGTGATCCCTCAGATAGCACTGCATCAAGAACTATTATTCATCAATAGCTGATATAACCACAATAATAATATATTCAATTTATATAGTGCCTTTCTCAAACCCAAGGACGCTTTACAATTATCACAAGGGTAAGAAATTACTTTGGTAAACCTTTGTTCAGCTGTACAATACAGTTACATTCACAAATGAAGCTTTTCTGTGTAACTAAAAAGCCTTATGTTAATAAAGTCCAGAAGTGGTGTTTACTTCTCTGGGTTCTGATGCACCTGGGATGGATCATCACATAGTGGGAACATGTACTGTGGTGAGACAACTCAGTATTTCAGAAATATTTTGGAAGAAAAGACTGTGTGATCCAGGCCAAAAAATATCCAGACTGTTATCAGTAACAAGTCCAAAAGTCCAGGTCTGTCATGGTATGGGGGTTGTGTCAGTACCAGGGCCTGAAATGGTACTGGGCTTGTGTCAGTACCAGAGTCTGTCATGGTATTGGGGTTGTGTCAGTACCAGTGTCTGTCATGGTATTGGGGTTGTGTCAGTACCAGTGTCTGTCATGGTATGAGGGTTGTGTCAGTACCAGTGTCTGTCATGGTATGAGGGTTGTGTCAGTACCAGTGTCTGTTATGGTATTGGGGTTGTGTCAGTACCAGTGTCTGTCATGGTATGAGGGTTGTGTCAGTACCAGTGTCTGTCATGGTATTGGGGTTGTGTCAGTACCAGTGTCTGTCATGGTATTGGGGTTGTGTCAGTACCAGTGTCTGTCATGGTATTGGACTTGTGTCAGTACCAGGGCCTGGCATGGTATTGGGCTTGTGTCAGTACCAGGGCCTGGCATGGTAGGTGGTTGTGTCAGTACCAGGGCCTGGCATGGTATGATATTGGGTCAGTACTCTTGGTAAAGCTCATTTACACTCTGAAAAGTACAGATATTTTAGACCAACATGCTGCCTTTAAAACCACATCTTTTCAATAAGACAATACAAAACCACATGCTGCACACATTACAAATACATGTCTGTGGAAGAAGAGGGCACTGGTACTGGACTAGCCTGCCTACAAATGAGCGGCACCAATTCAACACCATATTAGCTGATTGCAGATTACATTTTCAAAAGAGCAGACATGTAGAAATGTGTCTGTAATCTATCAAATAAACATTTGGCATAAGACAATAATAATTGCTTTCAATTTATAGCCAGAGTATTGATTTAGTATCAATACTACACTTAGTCAGAGTGTGAAATCTGGTATTATGACAGTCCTAATAGCACACAGAGAGCCCAGATACACAGTATCAGAAGTGTTGTGCTGCTCAGAGTGATTATTTGGTCTGGAGTGAGGCACTGAGGGCATTTATCCATCAAAAGGCTCAATATGGCTTTCTCCGCTCGCTCACCTGATAGAATGATGGGCACAATAACTGTGAGCTCCAGCTGTGGGAACTTTTTTCCTCCCATTATATTTTTATTGCCGGGCTGTATAAGCAGAGAGATGAAATACTGGAAGTGGGGGGCAGTGGTTTGGCTCACATCAGGGTTAAAACAGGAGGTATCCTTCATTGATTGGGATATAATTAAACCAAAAGGGGGTGGAATCGATGCTGCCTCCCTTCCTCGAAGACTACGGAGACTACAGAGGATCAACAACATAGGAAAGAAAGCATGCTGGGCCGTTTTCTTCGGCAAGCGTGGGCCTCATTAAACCCACTGCATCAAGACCAACTCATTACTTTGCATTATAACCCACAGATCCTTGGGATTTCATGGCTTTGGGATCAAAGAGTCTTTCAGTGGAAATAAAGCATTAAGGGGCTTGAAACAAATAAGAAATGAACCAAAATACATAAAAAATATATATTGCAAACATTGTAAACACAAATACAAGCTTGTGCACAGCTCCAAAACATTTTCTGGACAAATGACCACACACATTGTCACGAGTATTGAGAGAAATGTTCAAAATTTACTTCAAAAAGGTCAATTTTTAAAAATTATTTTTAAAAAATATTCCTTTCATGATATTTTAAGCCATTTTTGTGTTGACATGTTTGGTTTATAGCTCAGAAATCCAGAATCTCAAATTATTCGAATATTTAATTTGGAGTTTGTGTAAATTGCATTTAAAAAACATTTAATGAATATAAAGTACATGACTTGGCAACCCAAACTATCACATAATGTTGAAACTTCACCTTCGATTCTACTCATTTGTGATACTGGATTCTGCAGCTATAAGCCAAACTGATCAACATTAAAACATTAAAAATATGTCACTTTAGATGTAAGAAATATATGACTTGGCAACCCAAACACTCAAAACTTCACACTGGACTTTGGACACCTTGGATTCTGTGCCTCTTCCTGAAATGTAATGAATATAAATTGTCAGTTTACCTTTTTGAATTAAATTATGAACACAAACGAACTTTTTCACCATATGCTCACGCTTGAACATGCACTAATATTAATATAAGAGACATAAAGACAGGTCATTCACTTTGAAGGTAGTTAGTGAAAATAGTTGCGAATCTGGACTTTCCAAACACATTTATTGGGCCAATAACATTAAACAAACACAGTGTATGACCATTGTAAACAATAAAACAGAAAAAAAGGCATCAGCTCTGCTCCAGAAATTCAAAGTGCGCCAAGCGTAAAATATTCAACTTTTTTTTTTTTTCATTTATTTTCCCTCTGATATATTTTTTAAATGTTTATTTGTATCTTTACATATTAATCATCATGAATAATTATATTTACAAGGACACTCGTCGTCATACTGATAACGCACGCACATTCTTCTTCAACATGACCGTGCAGCACGGCCGCCGTCCCGCCATCCTCTCTGCCATCCCCCAGAGTTATGATAGACAATGCAGTTATGAGTCAAAGCAAATCTCCACGTTGTCCATCTCCCAGTAATATCCATATGTACAAAGGCTAAAAAGTCATCGTCAGTTCCATTTCGTGAAGCGATTATGAAATAAATGTTTCAAATTTTGTATGTTTTTCACTTATTTCTTTTTTTTATCCACCAAAAAAAGGTAAGTATCAAAACATTTGTATATATTTGTACTTCACTGGTTTTGAGTTGATGTATGAAACTGAGTCTCTTTGCCAACACTGCAAAGTCGTCTCCTCACTGAGGTTTCTTTTTTCTTCATCCGCAATGTTTTTTTATTATTTTTTTTTTTTCTATACAATGTCATGACTTTATCTGGCAGGACAAATGTGATGCTTGAGTCTGTTCTGGTCCTCCGATGTCCTTCTCAGTTCTTTTCTTTATATGTCTTATATTCACATCTATTTCAGCAGCCATTCGTTCACTGCATGTGGAGAAAAAAGGAACATTACGAAAGTGTTAATGAACAATACAAACATTTGTGGCATTTTGCATACATAATATGTCCAAAAGTTTGTGGACACCCCTTCTAACAAATGCATTCAGGTTGACACAGATGCATAACTTGTCTAATCCATGCAGAGAAGTACTGCCAATAGAACAGGACTAAACAACCTATTGGCACCATGTCTAATGCCAGGCTAGAGGGCACAGCATTGAGCTGTGGAGCTGTGATCTCTGCGCCATCCAATTTTGGGATGTGTTGAGGAGTTGGGGATGAGGTGATAATCCAAAATCCTAATGCTGTTTATGGCTGAATGCAATCAAATCCTCACAGCAATGCTCCAAACTCTAGTAGAAAGCCTTCCCTGGACAGTAAAGACATTAAAAAAGTAAAGACAATGTTTCTACTGTATACAGAACCATGAACACTCAAACAACCCAATGGGTACTTTCCACGGCAAAAGGGTTCTTCAGATTGATGAGGAATGTGCTGTAGATGGTTCAATATAGAACCTTTTTTTTTTAAAAAAGGGTTCTAAATAGCCCTAAAAAGGCACAAGCTTGTTTAGCTCCTGTAGAGAAGTACTGCCAATAGAATAAGCCTAAACATGAACCTAGGGGCACCATGTCTAATGCCAGGCGGGCTAGAGGGCACAGCATTGAGCTATGGAAGGGGGTTCTCTTGCAATACTTTTGGCATGAGTTGAGGAGTTGGGGACGAGGTGATCATCCAATATCCTAACACTCTTTATGGCTGAATGCAATCAAATCCTCACAGCAATGCTCCAAACTCTTGGAGAAGCCTTGGACAGTACAGACAAGAAATGCAGCATAAACTCTATTTAAAACCATTGATTTGGACGAGCAGGTGTCCCAATACTTTTGTTGCAACACTGCACATCACCTCGAGCTAAAAGCGAACATTCAGTCAGCCTACAGACATCTCATTGTGTTAGTTTTACAAAAGCATACAATCATTCTGTCCCGAATCCTCAGCTGGATAAGCAGGTCTAATTAAAAGTATTTTCCATTTCCTTCACTGTCGAGATATTTACATGTTTAAACAACAAATGCAATTAAAGAGAAAATCTTTCTTGTTTACTCTCAGGGGTGTGGGGGTTCAACCTCTTGAACAAAACACAATTAGGATTTCATCAAAGAGCTCGAGCAAATTGACTACAATGAAATCCTGTGATCGCAGTACAACAGATAATAGGACTTACTTCTCAGACTCATCGTATTACTTCAGGGGCTAAGAAGCGATTTTAATTTTCTTTTTTTTTTTTTTGCTGAAGGTACTTTGGCAGTAGGAAAGGGGTAAACAGACAGCAGACAGCTCGCGAGGAAGCAAAGGACTCTCCAGGCGAACAGGTACATTACCGAGACCTCTCCAACCTCATGCAAAGTCTAAAAATGAGCGACTGCTGTGCTTTAGAGGAGATTATTAATGTCGTAATGTTCTGCACACATTCTGAAGCCTTGAAGTGTTTTTAAATCAAAAACATCTCTCAGGACACCTCCCGAAGTTTTGAAAACCAAATAGATTCTAAGCATTAAAAGATGCACTAAAGTGTAACTTCACATAGAGCACAAAATTCTGAAAAAAGTAATCATTTTCCCAATAATGAGCATGACCCAAACCAGGATAGAGGATAACGGTATACAAATGTACACTATATGACACACCTTCTAATGAATGTATTCAGCTAGTTGACACAGTTGTACAAACACAGCTTGTCTAGTCCCTGTAGAGAAGTACTGCCAATAGACTAAACAATTGGCATCATGTCTAATGTCGGGGGTTAGAGGGGTATAAAGCCCTCCAAATAGTGTACATTGTATTTTTTTTTTATTTGCCAATTGTCTCCTCTTCCCAATGTGGTAGCCAATTAACCCATCCCATCCACTAGGGGGCTCTCCACATCACTTTGCACTGTCCCTGACTCTAGGAGGGTGAAGACAAGCACCATCCTCCTCCATTGTGTGTGATACAGCCACCGCCTCTTTTCGAACTACCACTGATACACCGTCACTGGGGAGCCAACGAGCTCTGAGGAAAGCGCAGGGTTCCCAGCTCCAAATGGACCAATCAGTAGACACCTGAGTCAGCGGACATTGCAATATGTGAATGATAGGGAAAGTGAGAGCACTGCCAATTTTTGCTCTCTAGAGCCCCAGCTGTTGATGGCAAACAGCATGACTGGGATTTGAACCGGCAATCCTCTGGTCATAGTGTCAGCGTCTTATCCTGCTGAGCATGTGGACACCAGGAAGATTAGTTGTTTGACACAGCTAATGCATATGCAAAGCAATATCAGTAGAGAAAGCATATTATTATCAATCACAATATCAGAATAAAGCTATATTTAGAGTAGTTACAACAGGACTGCCCTGTTAAATGAAGTGTTTCAGTTAGAAATGTGTTTTAAAACATAGCTGCTTTGAAAAATGACTGTATTGGATTAAAATCAATACTCAAGACATGATGTGGCACCATATTTACCATAAACCAAAGAATGACAGGTCACTGACCTCGATACTGCAGCTTTTGAGCCCTGTTGTTGGGACAGTCCTTCCCTTGCATGCTGAAGTTGATGTTGGTGCGAATGCAGCGGTTGTTGAGAGGTTGGACCGGACGCACATTGTCGCTCATGCTGAGGAAGATCTGCGAAGGCTGGTTCTGGCTCAGCAACCGCATAGAGTGCATCTACATGGGCAATACAGTGACATGCTGCACATTTCTGCACTGGTGCATTATTAAACTTAAAAACAATATGACTTATCAGTCGCACTGCAATTCAAGACTTGAAAATATCTGAATTATGGGGAAGCTGTGACTGATAGACAGCACAGTCTATTAGGCTACATTCACATTACCAGACTGAAGTGACTCAAATCAGATTTTTTGCCTTAATGGGAATCAGATCTGATCTTTTCAGTTCTGTATTAACATGTCAAATTCAACTTTTTAAAATTTGATTTGAGTCACTTTGGCTATGTTCAGACAGCCCAAATCTGATTTCTGGCAAAAAAAACCCACAGTTAATCCAATATTCACAAAGGAGATCCAATCCATATTTGGATTACAATCAGATCTGTTTCAGTCCGGATACTCTGGACGCTCAAATTGGTCTTTGAAGTGCCTTTCACCTCACTCACAACAGACAAATAACATGTCAAACCCACAGAGGCAATCAAAAAGGCGTCCCAGGTTGCCAGGTCCTGAAAAACTCACCTGCCCACAGTCTGACAGAAATTTGCCCTACATAAACTTAAAACTTACCCAAATTCTAAAGAGTCTAATCATAGATGTTTGAAGAAGTTATAACTGCTTTTAATTACTCTTAAATTTTATTTTAGCCTTAATCTATATTTTCAGATCCCATCAGTTATATCTGAAAATACAAGTATTAAAAAGTCTGTCTAAAGCATCTCCAACACTGCTATTGTTGGATAGTATTATCTTACTATAAGAGTTTTTGGTTCCCAGTACATTTTAAAGTATCAACACCTCATGAGTGCAGTAAAATAAATACCACATTTTTGTTGGAAAACTGCCAACCTGGCAACTCTGAAGTCACGTCACTATGGTGGCTGTAATAACTGATGCCTGCACTGTTGGTACAGAAACTGAAGCAGACAGACTTGTGATGTGTGAACAGACAAATCAGATCTGATGACTTAATAATAACATTGTGAACAGTCATGTCAGCAGATCTGATTTGAAAAACCAATCCGACTTGTCTGCAGCCTGAAAGCTGCCTATCATATGTGGTCTTAGATTGGATATGTATCTGATTCGTGAGCATGTGACTGGTCAGATAAAATTTCATGTATTTTTCTATTTTACTAGCAACTGTATTTGTGCAAACCTGGCAACCCTGCACACATATGATGCTTTTTGTTGTGGGTGACGTACGTATCAATGTGTGCATGTATGCCGTTTCAGAGACAGATTTGTTCCATTACAAATACAAGTCACTTATGTTAAAGAATGAGAATCATCAAAGCAGTCAAATCTGATCTGAGCAAAAAATCTGAATTAAGTGATGTGGATTGTAATGTGAACGTAGCTTAAGAATTCATGAAAAGGTAAATTTGTTTTCATAATTTACTTCAAAAATGTAAACTGTTATATTTTAGTCATTACATGTAAAGTGTAATTGGTTTGGGAGGCTGCAAGTAAATTCAAGCAGGTGGGCTTTTATTTAAACAGAAAAAAAAAACATAAACATGAAATAACACCCCTGTTTACATCAATACCGGAAAAAAACAAGGGAAGGGCAGGACTATACAGTATATACAGGACACAATCTAGGTGACAAAGGGCTGTGTAACAAGACACAGGTGATGATAATGATGAGGAACGTGACTAGGGCGGAGCACAAGGCGGAGACAATAGTTTACCTTTTTGAATAAAATTATGAATATGATATTCTGACTGCATATTATCAACAACTTTCATTGTGTCAGAAAGCTTTGGTCATCTAGAAAAAAGTCAATTTCTAGAAACAATATCATTTTCAATGGCATTAGAGGTGTCAGTTGCATGTCATGAGATACCAAATAGATGTACCTGCATTTTTGTGACGTAGATGGGCTTGTTCATGAGGATCCACGTTGCAGTTTCATAGCACGGAGGGATGGTCATTGATCCTTCGTAGGTAATAAAACTTGACGTTTCTGGATAAACCTCCTCAATGTTTAGCCCCGAAAGTAAATAAGCATCATCTACAGACAAGAGGAAAGAGAAAGAGGGTTACTGACTGGGGATATGTCAGCTCTTCTATCTGTAACCTTCCTCTTGTTAGAAATCCTCTTTTCTTTGGACATTTTTTTTAAAAACAGACCATTTTTCATCCCTGCATCTTGTCAACACTCTGCTCCCCCAGCCGGAAGCTGTGATTTTTTGGATGTGCTTTACTGGATGGCTGGTGAACGCTCTTGTGTTGTTTTGACAAGTTTTGCAATGCCAGGCCTCCATTAGATAACACAGCATCGTGTTCATGTGAAACATATTGAACTCCGCTGTCCTGACAACAGACAAGTAATAGGCCTTGACTTTGAGGCAGCCAGAGAAAACAATTCATTATTTTTTCTCCGTCCCATTGATTAGCACTCATTTCTAGCCGTGTAAAAACCTCTGCATGTTTGTGATTCCAGTGCTGTTATTGCGCCCAACTTTGATAGCTTTGGTGGCATAAATAATTCCTTTTGAATGTGGAGGAGGGGGCTGGGTTTGAAAAATGCATGCTAGCTCAGCCGACGGCACACTGAAGGCAGGTTGGAAGGCCTCAGGCGGGGGCAGGCTGCTAGTCTGGGTGGGGGGTTCTGACAGCTGTCAAAGCCCACGCTTCTTCGCCCATACCCCTGATAGTGCTGTCGAGACTTCCCTCTGCTCGGGCAGCCTGCGTTCACGCACCACTGAGGCCCAGGAGGCATGAACCAGCCACCAGGGGTCAGCATACGCCTCTCCTTCACCCACTCTGTGCCACCCCTATTAATTCAATTATGGAGCTCTTTTTTCACAGCTCCCTGAGGTGAGCCGAGGCACTATGCTACAGAGAACGTAGGCGTCTGTACAGACTGTGAAATATTCTTAGAAGAACAGCAGTATCTGCTTAATTTTTTTCCTACAGAGATCTCTAAACACGTTAATGTATTAGATCCAATTGACATTAACATTCATGTTATACAGCTGTTAAACTTATTTGATACATTGAGATTTTAAGACCTCTTCATCATCAGTGTTATCATTAAATAATAAACTATTATTACTATATATATATATATATATATATATATATATATATATATATATATATATATATATATATAGTAATAATAGTTTATTATGGTTGGGAATGAGCTTAGCCCATGACAGGGTTTGCTACAGATATAAACAAGTGACCCTTACCCATCATCATGGGTAAAGGATGTGATCTGACTGATGTCCATAATAGGGTACCAGGTGAAGCATGGTGGCGGCAGCATCTCAGATATATATATATATATATGTTTACAATGACGAGTAAAAATGTATCATGCATAAGGAGATACAGTAAAAAGTTTGTATTGTATGTTTTTGTTTAAACAACATGCTGTGAGAAATAGAATCTAGATGTATCAAAAATGATACAAAACTCATATATGCAATCTATCTATTGTCTTCTGCTTAATCCCTATCAGAGTTGTCTTTCACCACGTGCAGCACAGGGCATCCTAGCCAGTCCCAGGACAGGGCGCCAGTCAATTGCCGGGCACACAAGGACAGTTTAGAGTCCCCATTTCACCTGATTTCCAAGTTTTTGAACTGTGGGAGGAAACCGGAGACCACGGAGGAAACCCACACAGACAAAGGGAAAACATGGAAACTATACCCAAATGAGGACTCAAACCCAAGACCTCAGCGCTGAGAGGTGAACATGCTAAACACCAAGCCACAACGTATTTGCAATATGTTATTTATTTTTTAAAAACTGGTCAGAAGGTCAGTTAAACAGACCAGTTTCAAATAATCAGAGTTCATAATTATAGTTTTATCATTTACTGTAGATATGGTCATAACCAAACAACTTTGGGCATGAAGCACAGTGAACACACCTTCTGCTCCTGGACACAGGCTGAAGTACATCAACAAAGACACCCAGTGACATGGTGTATGATACAGCCAGTCACAGCAGTACCCTTCTCATATGGAAGACATGTTTTCTCCTCTGTGTAGTGACACCGGTCGACAGCTTGAACTACTTGCCCTGCAGCTCAGCCAAAGTTTCAGGGCCCTGTCTTGTCCTACTCAGGCTTTGAAAGCTGTGGATTCTCTACAGTTTCTCCCTCACTAACACTGACATTACTAGCTTTACTCCTCTCACTACTGCTGCTGGTTTCTTTAGTGCAGTGCTCATGCTGACTTGCTTGGGTCCCTGCAAATTCCTTTCCCATAGCAGCCTCCATGCGAGCACATCATCAGTTTGGTTATTCTTACCACTCGCTAGCACTAAACAGGTTGCTGGAGCAAGGTGAGTACTGAAGATATTGCATTCAGTTTCTTTACGTTGGCAAAGATGTACAAACACAGCTTGTCTAGTCCCTGTAGAGCAGTACTGCCAATAGAACTATGTTTAGGACTAAACATAAACCTGTAGGCACCATGTCTAATGCCAGGCTAGAGGGGTATAAAGCTCCCCAGCATTTAGCTGTGGAGGTGAAACTGTGTTCTCTGCGTGTCCATCCAGTACTTTTAGAATGAGTTGATGGAGTTGGGGATGAAGGGGTGGTGGTGATCTAACACTCTTGTAGCTGAATGCAATCAAATCCTCACAGCAATGATGCAAATTCTAGTAGAAAGTATTGAACAGCAGAGACAAACTCTTTTATTTCCCTTAATTGTGGAAGAGAAATGAAGGAACAGGTGTCCCAGTACTTTTGTCCAAGCCCATGCACATGTATTGGTCATTTTATTACACATAAAGCTGGATTTTCTTGCTGGTTTAGACATTTTTTGACAAAATGTGATCAAAGCAGCACACAATCTTCAGCCAGGAGATTAGACCTTCTAATGCAAAAGGTGAACAGTTAATAATTGATTATGGAGCATGACCATTACTCACAGATTCATGGGTTTGCTTTTCAGGGTCAAACATAGTAAATTCACATCAATTACTAAGAGGGCAAGAGGTCAAGAGACTCCTTTTATCTCATACAGCTTGCTGACATGGGCAGTTCCCTGCTTTGCCTCTGTTAGCGCTTTTCCAGACAATATTTCCTGCCGAGTTTGAACTTGTGTGATCTTTAAGAACCATCCCATGTACAAGCAGAAGTCCACAAGTGTGTACTGTGATGGTGATGAGGCAGGAACCATGAACCAACCCCTCTCCTGGCCCTGCAGCACCACCACTAATGCTATACACCTGGGGCAGATTAGGGGTGGAGCTCCAGGAGCCTCATAAAAACACTGTGCTCATAGCAGCTTAAGCCTGAGATGATACAGGGGCCTAAAAGCTGACTGAGCAAAGGAATTGAACTAAAGCCAAGTACTAAAGCCGTAACACAGGCCTGTGTTTTTGTGTGGTGTTTGTGCACTTAAACAATGTGTAAATAAAGCACTTTTGGGATGCTCAAACCCAAACACTAGTGTATGTGTGCTATCTCTGTGCTAATAAGAGCACCAGGTCATTGTGGACACACCCCCTCCAAAGCTGCATGTATGTAATGGTGAACTGTGTGCTTCTCCTTGTGGGTTTATGTATATTTCATGCTGTTCTACATTAATTTGTGCAGTACAGGCACTGCAAGGACTCTGTAGCATCATATCTTGTGGTAGGATGCGGATACTTAAATCCAATATCTGTGAACATCCACACTGTAAGATAAGCTCCACTCAACATGTCACTTTTTAATGAAATGACCAATTGGATCCATGTTACATATTCATGTTTAAATTATGAATACACTTGCTTTTTACATACTGTCTAGTCTAAAGGAGTCAAACATATCTTTTTTTATATTCATGATTTACTGGCCTGTGGTTCCAACTTTTTGGTTGTGTGCACCAGCTCTTCTGAAAGCATGGCCCAGTTTATGAATGAATGAATGTTACACTTATATAGAGCCTTTCTAACACCAAAGGACACTTTACAATCAACACAATCCATTTACGCACTTAGAACTCAACCACACACATTGTCAGAAGCAGCAGCCAATCACAGTGTACTCTCAACCTGGAAGTCCACCTGGAGGACTGTATTAAGCATTATGGGATCACCCAGGACAGAGTGCCAAACCATATCTGAGCATTCATATACAGACATACACACACATTCATTCAAACACACCAGGATCATTTAGAGTAGCCAATTCACCTCATTTTCATGTTTTTGGACTGTGGGAGGAAACCAGAGTCCCCAAAGAAAACCCATGCAGATACGGGGAGAACATGGAAACTCCACCCACATGGGGACTTGAACCCAAGACCTCAGTGCTAATAAATGAGTGTGCTAAGCACATTGCTTTGTGGTTAGCACATTTGCCTCTCAACACTGAGGTACAGAGTTTAAATTGGGTACTCAGGTGAATTGGGTACTCTAAATTGTCCTGATGTGTGTGTGTATGTGCCCAATGATGGATTGCCACCTCACAGTCCCCGAAGGAAACCCATGCAGACACAGGGAGAGCACGAAAACTCCACCCAGATAGGAACTTAAACCCAGAATCTCACTAAGAGGCAAATGTGCTAACCTGCAAGCCACAGTCCCAAACCAACACAACTCCAGTACCAGAGCCAGTTGGGTAGAAGAGAGCTATGAGTTCTACATCTCCGCAGCCTAACAATGTAGCTGAAAATATTTTTTAAAAACCTGTCTGTCCCAATAAATTTGGGTTCAACGGTCTAGAACAATTGATTTATGCTTGTCTCCATTTCCAGTACCCAAGAAATGATACAGAGAATAAAAAAATACCCAAAAATCAAAGCCTCAATACAGCACACCATGTTTTTGACCCAAGTTCTTGGTAAATTCTATTTTAATGGCCTCCAGACCAATTTGGAGATCCTGGGGCCAGATTCATGAAAACTTTCTTAAGAAGTTTTGCAAATGTTTTAAAGACAAACTCTAAGATGTTTATAGGAAAGTTCTTAAATGCAATTCTTAAATTATTTCCTTAAAATTCAAAATTTCTTAAGAACATCATTGTTTTATTATGTATGCTACAGTCTGCTCAGAAGAGCAAAATGGAGGAAAATAACATCAAACAAAGCATTAAAAAATGTTAGCAAATAAAAAAATGTGCTTGTTTTGGAGATAAAGCCAACAAATTTTCATTTCAGAAGTTTAAAAACCTTTCAAGTGAAGGTAATTTTTAAAATATTGAAAGCTTTACACTACTTACAGCCTAAGACAGGTGTTAGGAAGAACATCACGATTTCAAGAAAAGCACCTGTTCTTAGAATTATTCTTAAAAAGAGTTAATAATTCTTAAATTATATGAAGAATATACATTTTCCATAACTTTTTAAATTAGGAATGAGCACATTTAAGACACTTTTATGAACCTGGCCCCAGGTGTGGTGCACACATGGACTTGGTCTTATATTATGTTTGTTGCCACTAAACTGGAGCTGCAAGCTGGAAAACTTTGTTTTATAGCTGAACATGTGGCTGTGTTACATGCATTATCTGTGAGCCTGCCCAGCTTGTTGTGCAGTCCAGATGGTTCTTGGTGTGGTCCGATTCGCTGTTTCTCTCTAAGGTCTTATCCCCTCAATTTGTGAATCGACGTACTGAGCTGGCTTCCTTCACTGACAAGCAGGTTGCTTGTCATTCCCTGTTGTGCCAAGTCTGGGCCTTGTGGCATTATGTAGACTTAACTGCCAGCATTCATCAGACACACCAGCTGTTTGTCTGATTCAGTGGCAATAATAATGGGAGAGGAAAGAAAGTAGAGCAATAGTTATGAATGGTCACTCACACATGAATGGAGAGTTAGTCACTTGGAATCACTGAAGCAGGACATTTGTTGTACTTGCTGCACTGAGTGAGTCAATGGCCAGATTCTGTGAACAGGTCGAGACTGCAAACCCTAACAGTTTGCATTGTAATCCATCTCGTGTAGAAGCAGAATCCATATACTGTAATGGTGAGGAGGCGGGGACTATGTACCAACCCCTCACCTGGGCTGCATCCAAAACTGCTACATAGTAGTTGAAAGCAGTAGATGAGAATGTCCGATTACGCAGTATTCATCAAACAGTACATGAAAAATGCCCAGATTTCCTACAGAATTGGGAGGCATTTTGATATAAGCATCAGCAGCACACTGTGCTATCCCATGATTCATCAGGAGCGGTGGAGGTGTTCAAAGCTGATGGGGGAAATGGCAGAAAGTGAAGAGTTGCTTGTTTACAAGTGTACGTAAGCTCCAAAATTAAACATGACTAAAATGTATTGCGTATGTGTATTGGGCTGTATTGTGACTTTATTGTGTGGTGTATTGTCATACATCAAAGGATGTTGGTAAGATGTCTGAGGTTACATGGATACTACATACTCAAGTACTGTACTGAAAAAGCCTACTGCTTGATTGGAGTACTGGTTGTAATGTACACAATTTCAGATGCAGCCCTGGCCTTGGACCACCACTAGTAACACTATACACCTGGAGAAGATTAGAGGTGGATCTCCAGGAGCCTAATAAAATGCTCTCCATGCAAAGCAGAAAGAGAAGAGCACAGAGAAAGATAGGCAGCTAGGCAGCATAAGCCTGAGCTGACGTGTGGGGGGTACACACAGGGCTAAAAGCCCTTTTAGGCAAAAAAAAAAAAAAACTGTTATGCCAAATCTTGCATTCAACTTCAGTTGAATGGGTACAAATTTGAGGGTAGGTGGGTGACACATCAACCTGGTAGAAAATTTCACCAGAAAAACAGTGGCGAGCTTCATGTCAATGTAACTTTATTCATTCTCATGTTAGAACAGCATAAATGTGTCCATAAAAGCTACAGAATGTGTTGGATATGAGTTAAGGCTCCTTTTCTCCCATTCCTAATAAACTTTCACCAAAACATCTCACTGAATGCTAAACAATCCCGTCTTTAGGATCGACAACATTCTATATCTTCAGAGTAAACAAGAGCCTTGATATGAGCCCACAGACAGAAATCCAAAGGGGTTCAATCAGGACAATGTGGTGGAGACTCGATTGGACCACTATGACCAATCCACTTTGGGGAAAACTGCACATCAAGATAGTGACAAACCTTCACATCACCTGTAGAGAAAAATCACTGTTTTAACACATGAATGGATGACGTTACATCAACATAAAGCTCACCATTGTTTTTCTGGTGAAACTCCCAACTAGTTTGATGTGTCACACCCTTTACATTTGTGCAACTGAAGTTGAATCTGGAATTCAAGATGGCTGCTATGTTGATGACATCCCCAACAGATTTCCTCCACAGCTTGTGTCTAAAATTGAATCACTATCTGCCAAACCCATTTCCTGGCCTTTGAGACGTGCTGTAGTCACAGAATAATAAGCTTTCAGATGGAGTTTAAAGGGGTTCAAATGTCTATTTCTTTGCAAGGACATCAGAAATATCTAGAGTGCTTCACCTCTGATGGGCATCCAGAATTGCTAGACACATGGACTTTACCACTTATTACAGCGTGTTCACAGTGAGAGGCCCATCTTTGCATTTTCCATTACATTTAACAGAAGCAAGCGTTCAACAATTCATGTCACTCATAATCTCATTCATCAGGAAGCCTTTCACTTACTCTTATATGTTATTCTTGTGATGGTATCTCTGTTCAACATTCGGTTCAGAAATGAATTTGAAGTCTCCGATATCTGGAATTAGAAAAGGAAAAAAGGATGAGGGAACAGGGGAAGCGACAGAGATCGAGTGAATGTGAGACTTTGATGTGAGTGTAACAGTGTTAGTGATTTATACCAAAGCAAAACACCTGGCACAATCATTTATTACTTAAGTGAAGTGTTTGTGAAGTTCTCAAATGATACACTTGCTTTTAACTCACATATAGTATACTTCATGTACATACTTGTGCATTTCAACAAATTGGAATATGGTGAAAAGTTTAAAAAGGTAAACCATCACGTAAAACTAAATTGGTAGATAGATAAATGTTGATATAATGTACACAATGAAACACTGTCATATCCAGAACATTGTGACCACTCTTGGTTTGGAAAGTACTTAGGCCGGGATGTCATAAATATCACTTCACAGGGTTTAGTGCATGTATAAATAGATGAGCACATTAGTCAGTTGTAGCAGAGTATAAAAGCATCATCCTGGACCAAGGATGTGTGACTGATGTCCAAAATGGCATGATAAAAGGGTACCAAGTGAAGCATGGTGGTGGTAGCATCTCAGAAACCATTAACTTTGTAGAATGTTTTGGAGTTGCTTTAGTGAAGGGCATCTTGTACATTGAGTGTCTCCCAATGGCACCACAATTGATGCCAGATTGGTACAAAGTAGTCAATACACCACAGTAGACAAATTCCATGCCACAAAGTCTCACTAGTGTCATATATATATGACTGTGTATTTACCCTGAGCGGAGTTTCCATGTTCTCCCCGTGTCTTCGTGGGTTTCCTCCGGGGTCTCCGGTTTCCTCCCACAGTCCAAAAACATGGAGGTCAGGTGAATTGGGTACTCTAAAAATTGTCCGTAGGTGTGTCTGTGTGTGTGTGTGTGTCACCCAGCGATGGACTGGCGCCCTGTCCTGGGCTTAGTTGAATAGTGTAATGCCCTGCCCTGCGCCCGGTGAGGGGGTGGGGGACTAACCGCGACCCTAATAAGGATTAAGCGGGTGTGATAATGAATGAATGAATGAATGTGTATTTACCTTTGTTCCCTGTTCTCATTCGCATTGCTTTCACTTATAGACTTATATGGAGAAAATGGCCGACATCTTTCCAGAATCTTCTCTCCTCCATTTTCTCAGTGACTGTGCACATTTTACTGTCCTTGGCCTTTGTGATGGAGAGCTCAAAACACTTACGCTCAGGAGGGAGTCCTTCCTAGCTGGCTGGTGCCATGACAGGGAGCATAGCATGAGGCAGCTGAGAGAGGGGCTCTGAGACTGACTCATGTTATAATGGGAATAAGCTCCCCACACCGCCTGCAGGAAAACGCCACTGAACTCACTAAGCGATCCTGTACAATTGCGGAGATGATAAAGAAGGACGCGATGTGACAAAAGGAGAAGAAAAAACAGCTTGCGATGCCATGGCAAACGTTAGACACTAATACTTCACGACGCTGTAATTCTGCACCATGTTAAGAGACGTAAACAAACCGAGCCAACATTAAAAAGATGGAGAACAGTCTGATAAAAGACTATAACATCTGTGTTTAATGCCATCTGTTGTCAAGAAGCTTTACACTCATGACTTCCAATGTGCTAAATGCTACAAATCATATGTTGAGTGCTGGGCATTTGTCTTGACAACACTGTGGGGAACAGTATGAGTACATCAATGAGCCAAAAATTGATGCAGTGATGACTGAGCTTGGCAATCTAATTAGATTAACTTGAACTTTCATTCAGAGGCATTGAAGGTCCATCATAGTTGTGCAGACACTTCTTTGAGGAGCTATTTAAGCGAGCAGGTTATTTCCTTACCGTTTTTTTTTTTGCTCCTGGACTGACAGGAAGATAGAGAACAACATGTTCAGCTGCAGTGTGGTAATTGCTTGGCTAATTGTTCCTGTGATTTGGAGATTTCTTTTCGTTGTGAGTAAACATACTGACCTTCAACTGGAGGAATAATTTACTTCTGCACAAAAGCCTTATTGACATGCAGCCATCCCTGTCAAACTGTATTTTTCTTAGCAGAGCGTGAGGGCGTTCACAATAACACGTTTTAGCCAAAGCAACCAAAACAAATGTATTTCCAACGTCATTCTCAACTGTTCTTACCTTCATGAATATAGACACTATCACCAACCCATTTGGACTCTTTGCAGCTTCTGTATAGTTTGTATACAGCTCGTGGTTGTAATGTATTAGCTGAACCTGAGGAAATAAAAAGACAAAATGGAGAAATAAAGCATTAGTTATAAGTCAGAAGTCACATTTTATGATAGTTTACATCATTCATTGTCCTTATCCCCAGGTGATGACTCCTCATTGTCCACGTCTGGTTCCTCATGTGTGTTCTGATTATTGCCTGTACACATTCCCCTCTTGTTATCATTGTCTTTGTGAGTCATTCTGTGTGTATGAGCCAACATCAAGTCCACCATGTTTTGCTAATAATTCAGTCTACATTGGAACTACCGTACTCCTGTTTCATGTCTTCTCAACCACAACAAACCATAACAATCAGATTGTGTTATAATGACTGTAGTTGTAGTTATATTGACTTGGCCTTCCCTGTCCTGACTCCAGACTCATTCCCGACTATATTTTATTTACTGTTTAACAAAATTCTGTTAAAGACACAAATCTGATATTTTCTGTTATTGCAGCATCAGATATTCAGGTGGAGAGGGACTCTCTTCAATGGAGACCTGCCCTGTTTTATGCAAATCTTGGACTGGAACACTACTTGGTTGGATTCAAGAGCAGATAGGGGAGGGGTCAAAACAAAAAACATAAAATACTAAATAATTACTATCATTAAATGCTACAAACCAGGCTAGAGAACACAGTGGGAAAATGGTATCTTAACAAGTGAAACCATCTTAAATCTAGTCTAAGTCTAAATGTCTAATATTTCTCATTTTGAGAATGTCAAGAGGTTCTTTAGACCATTTAACTTAAAATCAGACTTTTTGTTTTTACTTAATTAAGTTAAATGATCTCAATATATTGTATCATTATCTGCCAGTACAGTGAGATCATTGTGCTTCATGAAGTGATTTAAAATTTAAGAAATGTCTAGTTTTATGTTAAAATGAGTTCAAAATGAAATATTATCCATTTTGACTATACTTTTAAAAATTATGGTTCTTCAAGGGTTCTAGTAAAGAAAATGCTTATATATAGAACCATGAACATGCAAAGAAAGGGTTCTTCAGATCGATGAGGAATGTTCTGTAGATGGTTCTATACAGAACCTATTTCAAAAAGGGTTCTGCTGTAGTTATGCTGTCAAGCTTGTAATAATAGAGGAACCCTTTTCAGACCCATTTTCAAAAGGCTTCTATATCTATAGAACCATCTACAGCCCATTCCATGTTTACATTGACTGAATGCCAGTAAATGTACACATGTAGTATTTTTTTGGCACTGTAGTTTTTACTGTGTTTATGCTTATTTGTATTTATTCTAATGACATTGCCAATAGAGTACAGAGACTATAGTGGAATTTCTGTTCGCTGCTATATCAGTACAAACCCCAAAATCAATAGTGTTGTATAATTAGGCCTGTCTGTGCACTTCAAGCCTTTCTTGCACCTTAGCTGTGTTCATCTAGTTGAGATGCCAAACCCCTGTCAAGTCAGGTGGCTCCGCTCCCCAATCACAGGTAGGCAGCTGGCTGCTCTCCTTGTTTGAACATGCCTGTCAAGTACAAATTTGAATTCTTTGTGATGCACAAGTAATCTTCTCTCTGCGAATTACTTGAGTGCAAAACAAGCCTGCGACAAAGGTTTAAAACGAAGAATTCCAGGCCACAATCGCTCTGCATTCTTCAGCCGCTACATACAGAAAATGGCATTGTAAACAGAGATATGGCAGAAATTTATCACAAACAGCCCATAAAGAGATACAAACAGTCATTTTCATATTAAAATGACATTTCTCACAAAGTGCCTGAACATTTTGTTCTTGTCAAAGTTGAAGAGGAAGACCGCAGTAGGATATGTGGGCAATATGTTACCATTATTGTGATAAATTACATCACTTTTTCTGTGTATATTGTCATTATGTCTAGAACATGGTGCAACTATATATATATATATATAAAAATGACAAAAGAGCAACAGCAGCAACATCAGCCAATTATGTCATTATCTTATTTTGTTAATTTATTTGTTCCAAGAGGTCATTTCTGTTCCTTCTAATAGAAAAAGGTCACTTAAAAATCATTTTTACACAATTTCCCATTTAGATCTCTTAGCTTTAGAACTGGAGCGATGATGCTAATGTTGCTAACAAACAATAAAACTCAATAGTCAAATAACACCAGGTTCACAATACACGACTGGTTGAGCTGTAATTGCAAGTCTTTCACTTGTTGTGGCTTTCACACTACATGACTGTTCGGCGACATGGGGTCATGAAATTTTCGTGTTGGGAAATCGCCAACTATCTGCTGCTCACCAAAAACATGTTTTGTCACAAGAACAGAACTAAACACATGTGAGAACTAGCGATGCCATGCAGGAGATATGTTATTTTCCAAAATGAACATCACAAAACAAGTGATACAGGTCATTACTGCACTGATTTGTAGTGACAAAAGAAAGAAGAAAAAGGAAAGAATATGGATGAGAAGATGAATAAAGGCACGCGGTCAGCGGGGACTGTCTGTTCTGTAGAGAGAGTTGGAGGTAAATATGTAATAAATGAAAATGTACTTGTCTGTTCAGTTCAAACATAGGAGAGTCTCACCTGTCACCAGCATTATTTCATCTGTCCGTTACACTGATCATAGACATAATCAATCACATTATTTCTCCAGTGCACTCACAATAACGTTACTGAGAAATTGGTCAATGGTCACATGGTTCTCTCTCTACGTGATCCCAGTGGTTGTAGGTAGTTACTGCTCTTGACTCACAGAGGCAGACTGGATCAGATATTTCAAATATCTGCCGGGCGTCTGTGACTAGAAAACTGGGCTAAAATCGTGTAGTGTGAACTAGACATAAATATCCCAGTAATCTCTATCAAAATACATTAACCCATAAGAACCCAAGGTGCACGATTGCCATACTGTCACAAATGTGTTGACAAGCTTTTGCCAAGTCTTGTGCACAAGTTTATGATCAATATTGTATGTCAGTATCGTATATATGATAAACACATCCAAATATTTGTGTATACTCCTTTTAATGAGCACACAGCTGGTCTAGTCCCTGAGAAGTACTGGCAATAGAATAGGACTAAACCTGAACCTATTTTCACCATGAGTAATGCCAGGTGTGGGCTAGAGGGGCATTTTCTTCTCCATTCAGTACTTTTGGGATGAGGTGATGGTGGTGATCATCCAACATCCTGACCTCAATAACACTCTTGTGGCTGAATGCAATCAAATCCTCATAGCAATGCTCAAAATGCATCCCTATGCATCCCAGGCCATGGCTGCATGCTGTTTTTCCTTCTGTTTACTTCAGTGTGCTCACGTTATTAAAAACATTCACAGTACCGGTGCTAGGCATGTGGGTGCCATAAGAACAAATGCTTTGTCTGCCCCCATCCTGACACCCCCCACCCCACCCCACCCCGGGAGATCCATTGTGGGCGGGACCACTATTGCATGTGTGAAGAAAGGTTTTTTGTATGATCTGCATGCTCAATCCAGAGGGTGGATTCAAATGTTACATAATGTGTCAAATTGTGTAAAATTGCAGCCCTGGACCAACCAGCACAGTCTGGTGATGTCTCTGCTCTGACACTACAGTTAAACCTGGTGAATCAGGTGTGTTTGATCACCAAACTCTGCAGGAATCCAGCTCTTCAGTACTGGAGACACCCCCTTTTAAAAAAAGTTACACCTCATCCATTGCAAGAGCTGGCTGATGCTAGACCATGGAGTGTGTCCACAAAAATCAGTTTATGAGCAAAGCCAGAAGATCAATCTGCAAGTAAAGAATCACATTTTTTTTTTTTAAATGAGGTTTGCCGTAATTATGAAATATGCAAAAGCGGTGTCGGGGAGCGACACATCGTCTATAAACTTAATCAAGGGTGGAGGAAGTGATTACAGAGCGAATGCTGATTTGATTAGATTCCCCCCTCCCTCTCTTCTTTTTTTCCTGAAGGTGAAAAGCAGCCATTGCTGGCTTTTCCCAAACTCCCACCCCAGCAAATTGCCTGAGCTGGAAAAGCAGGGCTGGGCCACAGCTCCGCGCCAAAAAGATCAGGAGATACACAGTGTAGAGGAGCAGACAGCACAATAATGAGTTCTGGAGAGGACCAGCACACACACACACACACGAACATACACAATTATTGTGTTTGGCAAACCTATAAGAGAGTCAAACTCATCTAAGTTTTACCCAGACTGAGTCTGTGGGGTCAACTGCAAACAACTTTGGACTACCTCAGCCAGCTCTGGCATGTTTTTACGGAGCCCAGATGCTCGTATCAAGGATGTGCTGACGTGCTCCCAGGCCCGCCTCCTCTCCCGGACCTGTCATTCAGCCAGAGAGGAGGTGTCTACGCTGCGATGGGAGACAGCTTGTAGCTCTGGTGGGACCCCCTCCTGACAAGCTCTTTATTGTGTGATAGCTGGCCCGGGCCTGGGAACGGGCGAAATATGAAGACAGTAAGTCGATAGCAGGAAGAGGGGTGGACAGCACTAACAGGCCAAATGAAAAGCGGCCGTCTGGAACCACCAGCCAATAGCGGATGAATCCGAGCGTGAGCTCATAAAGCAAATAAACAGACAGCCTGCAAATGCAGCCTGCAAACCAGTTTGATTACTGTAAGCCTGTAGAGGTACACACTGTCTTAATCTATCATTACAGAAAGAATGCTACTATTTTATGGCTCTAAAACTCTACTCAGATTGGATTAAACAATGAAAACATTGTGAAAAAGCTAATTGTTCATACTTTCATTCAAACAAGTAAACTCATTACATTTAAAGTTACATATTTTAAGCATTTTAGTGTTTTAATGTTGATCAGTATGACTTAAAGCTCATGAAAATCCAGAATTTTATTATCCACAATTCTTAGTAAATTACTATTCAAACTGTTTAAACATTAAAACAAAGCCTGATATATGTTACTATACAAGTGAATTAAATTATGGACAACTATGAA
This sequence comes from Crenuchus spilurus, assembly GCA_036984385.1. NCBI lineage: Eukaryota > Metazoa > Chordata > Actinopteri > Characiformes > Crenuchidae > Crenuchus > Crenuchus spilurus. Next base: position 30,715 of record BRDA01002302.1, read on the forward strand.
CTTTTTCAATATATGCACTAGTACAAACGTTACACTTTCTCAAACCCAAGGACGCTTACAATCAGCACACTCCATTTACACACACTCAATCACACACACCGGCGAGAAGCGGCAGCCAATCGCGGACAGCGTACTCTCAACCGGAAGCGATCGTCCACCTGGAGGACTGCATCGAGCACTAGGGGATCACACAGAACAGAGTGCCAACCATATCTGGGCAAACATACATACACACATACATACGTACATACACAGGCATACACATTCATACACACACACACACACCAGGGTAATTTTTAGAGTAGCCAATTCACTTGATCTCCATGTTTTTGGACTGTGGGAGGAAACTGGAGTCCCTGGAGGAAACCCACGCAGACACGGGGAGAACATGGAAACTCCGCTCAGATGTGGACTCGAACCCAAGACCTCAGCGCTGAGAGGCGAACGTGCTAACCACTAAGCCACCGTGCCACCCAAACAGTACGTCAGTTATAGACAGATATATACTCAATAATGATACTGTACTAAAGTTTGTATTTATTCTGATGTTGACAAGAGTGTGGAGACTATAGTTGAATATATAAAATACAAAATAATAACTTTCATTAAATGTTACAGACCAGTCTAGGGAACACACTGAAAAAATGACATCTTAACAAGTCAAAATGTCTAATTTTACTCATTTTGAGAATGTTAAGAGCTTAAAATGGAAAAATTGACATTTTTGACTTGTTTTAATTACATTTATTAAGTAATATGATCTCACTATATTGTATCATTATCTGCCAGTATATTATTGTGCTTAATAAAGTGACTTAAAACAGTAAAAAAATGTCTGTGTTTATGTTAAAATGAGAAATATGAAACACTTTGATTACATTCTTA
>BRDA01002302.1:37244-66996 GCA_036984385.1 Crenuchus spilurus
AAATATAACGCCATAATGTTCCACGTGCGCTAAAAAGTGCCCTTTTTCCCCCCTGAGCACTTGCCCCCCAAAATGTCTGTGCACGCCACTGAATACTACTATTACTATATTACTGTGACTGTTTGGAGCTATAAGTCATACTAATAAGGCTTAAAAAAATATGTCACTTTATGTGTAATGACTATAAAATATGTTCATCTTTTTGAATAAATTTTTTTTTAGCATTTTGGCTAAATACAGTACATGAACAGTGTCATTAAGCATAATGAAAAATCCGATTTTTTAAAATTAATTTAATAAATATAAAATAACATTTTACAATAAATATTAACATTACAGTAGTTATTATTTTGCTCATAGTTATGTTAAAAGGTCCTGCTCAGGCATTTTTCTTATTTAGTCAAAGTGCTTAAATTGAATAAAGAAAATATATTTGGCAACTGGCAGTCAGAACTGGGCCATCATTCATTGCGGTATGTTGGCCAGTTCTGCATGCTGGATGTGGGCCAGGTTTGGCCTGTATCAGTGGTGTTAGCTGGGAAGCATTTCAGAATTTGTTTCCTGGAATAACTGAAATGAATTAAATATTAAAAGATTACTTCCATTTTTTTTCTGCAGAGAAACAAGCCACACTGGCTGAAGCTCTGCTTAGGACATTTTTTACCTTCTCTTTATTGTTATTGTGCTTTTTTTTTTTCTTCGATGGGGTTTATTGGCTCGACAGCTCTCGCAAAGTGCCCCTTGATATACTGAAAGGCGGTGCAAGATTCATGATGCTTTCATTGTGACCTGACAACTTAGGTAATGCTCTATGACTCCCCGTCTCAGCTGTGAGTAAAATGGAAATAATGCCAGCTCCTTACTTGCCTCCAATAAGGAATCAGCCTTTTAATCTTCCCTGAAGTAAAGGAGAAATGGCTCAGCCAAGCTCCAACAATATGCTGCGCTTCCAAGGATTTTTTAATAAGTGTGACAAATGAAGAGTCCCACACAGACATGGAGAAAACACAGCGGTGCACTGAGTCAGAGCCACGCCAGCGCCAGGGATTGGGGTGGGTGGGGAGGGGGGTGGTCAATTACGCTACAGCACTTGCTTAGGTATGCAGCACAAATTAAACAGTGAAAAATCTCTAGCCACACATTACCTGCTTTATATTTTTCATTACATTTGTGCTGACATGAAATAAGCGTTTTAATTCTTCCTGAATTAAAGGAGGACTGAGGGAGGGTTAAGTGTCAAGAGGCACAGACAGAAATGATCTTGGCCACGTGGCACTGGTAACGACCCTTCTGTTGAACTCATCGGTCGCATCAGTGAACAGGGTTCCGGCTTAAATGACCTCTGCCCTGATCATCCCACAAGCTTAAACATCGATACTCATTCTAGCTGAGCACGTGGCACGTTAGCTGTACGGCTCTTGAGATGTGACTCTGTTAAGATGAAGCAGCATAGGCTGCTGTCTACTTGAACCCTTTCATGCATAGTGGTCACTACAGTGGATAAGTTATCTTCTAAATACACAATTCTTACCATTACATTTCTCAGACAGCCTCTACAGCGGATATAACCAGCAACTCCCTGCACTACAAAACACAGGGTAAACAAAAACGGCTGACACAAGGTCTAAAACTGCACTGAATTTCTGTAAAATTCTTATAAAAATAAGCTTATTTTTATTATTTAATTTGAGAACAAACAATAATTTTATATTATTTTAGAATTATGCATTATAACGATTGTGTTTTTAAACAGCAAACTTCTCTTATTTCTCATAATTTTCTCAATAGCAGTAAATTACGATTACATGTGGCCAATACAGTCATCGATCCTAAAGATCCTGCAGAATTTCAATGTATTTCATAAAGTCATTGTACATGAAATGACATATTTCAAGCCATTTTAAGTTGTTGATATTATTTGAATAGTAAGTCACTCAAACTCCAAATTAATTATTCTAATAATTTGACATTTCCAAATTTTCATGAGCTATAAGTCAAACAGATCAGCATTAAAACAAAAAGGTCTTGGAATGTCACTTCACATGAAATATACAGTATATTAAATATATGCCAGTTTAGCTTTTTGAATTAAAGTATCACCACATTTTTCTCATGACTCTTTTTGGTGATGCACTGGTATTTTAGTTACATTTTTATACAAATGTTTTGTATCCACTTCGACTTTAATGCACAAAAGAGTTCATTCTCCACTAGAATCAATAAGTGCAGCGGAAATGTATTCAGGTCTCTCTAAGGGATCGTGACCTTTAAGCCCCTCTACCACCCGTGAGCTGCCTCGCCCTGCTGACCCCGGGCACAAGCCGTCACCACCCCCTTGGCGCCAGCCAGTGTCAGGTGTCCCGCTGGTTCGGGGCTCCAGCAAGCCCGGCCGAGGAAAGGTCATAGATAGACCACTGCCTCATCCCACTCTCACACAGCAGCACACAGGAGAGCCCTGCAATATTCATTAGAGATGCCAGGCTACCCGCAGAACAAGCGCCAACCCCCCGACATATAAACACACCAACTTGTCAATGTGTGTCAGTGACGCTCAATTTGTTTCAGTTCAGGACAACTAAAGTCAATCAAATCACTAGAAATGTTCAGCAAGATTTGACAGAAAAATAAATTGAGGGGAAATTAGGTAAAACAAATACTTTAGAGACCACTGACTGGATGAATGAAAGGACCAGCTGAGGCCCAATTACAGCTGGGGCGCTCACTGAGAACTGTGTTCAGAGAAATCAGCAGCCATATTCTACTGTACACTGTAAAGCATTTATTTTACAGTGAAAAACCATCAAATCTGATAATAACAAACTCTAAAAGGATGAATAGTAACAGAGAAATGCTGTAAATAGACGTAACTAAGCATCTCTTTTCTGGAAAAAATACATTTCAGGTTTAAATGTATACAGTCTCTATATTTATGCAGAGGTCTCCTCCCACATTGGATGAATGTACTTGTAGGACACACTGTACCGTATTTATGACAGCAAAGTTTGGACAATATTGAACTGATTTATGTTTGCATGTTCTACAGCATATGTCTGTTTTATGTATGCAGGTGACATTAATGTTTAAAACACATTTACAATCACTAGTATAACCAGGTGTCAGCACCTCTCGTGCTGGGGTCTCGGGTTTGAGTGCCCATCTGGGTGGAGTTCCCATGTTCTCCCTGTGTGTGTGGGTGTTTCCTGCAGAGTTTACGGTTTCCTCCCACAGTTAGTGCTATGCATCTGGGTGCCTTAAGCACAAATGATTTGTGTGCCCCAGTTAGATCAAAGTTAGATCAAGTGTTACATGATGCCCCCTTTCCCAAATGAGGCCCCACACAGCTTGTAGTCTGCATATGCAGAGCACCGGCTCTGCCCACAGTCCAAAAACATGGAGGTCAGGTGCACTGATTACTCTAAACTGCCCTGGTGTGTGTTGTGTGTGGCCAACAATGCATTGGCACCGTGTCCTGGCTATAGCTAGTTGATTACCCTGTCCAATGCCCATAGAAAGGGTAAAGGGACTCACCTTGAGCCTGAACTGGATTAAGCAGTTAAGAAGAAGAATGGATTATGGAATGTGCTCTTGGGCTCAAGTAACACACAACATATGATTTTTCAGGTTATTCCAGCTACTACACATGTGCATCCCTCTCTTCTTTATGGCCATTTCAACAGTTTGCATGTTTTGTATATGACAACACATCCATCATTGAAAGACTTTGACAGGCCTACCGTCCTGACACCTTTACTGATATACCGATTGGTTCTTTGTACTGATGGGAGGGACTTCTGTACTACAGTCACCATGATGTTAATTATGGGCTGTCCCATTCACATTTCAACCTGTGAGCAGTCTCCTTATATAACATCTCTGCCCATTGCCTCAATGCTCCAGTAGACTTATGATGCAACAATGCAGTGACCACTGTATGCTTAGGTCTCACAAGTTTCTCAAACAAAATCACTGTTACTGTATTAAGATGCAAAATGGTAGAGCGGTGAGTATCAACAGAGCATGAGGAGCAGAGCGGTGTGAGAAAGGAGAGATAAAGTCATTATGAGCTGTTTTGTGATGGTTATGGATGTGGAGAGGGAATGTGTGTGTGTGGGGGGGGTTAAGACTGCAGATGAGGAGAGGAAAGAGGAGCAAAGAACAGAAAATGAAAGAGTGAGATGAGAAAGAAGAGATGGACAAGAAGAGAATACAGGAGAGAGAGAGAAAGAGAGAGAGAGAGAGAGATGAGAGAAAAGGAGAACAGACAAGAGATGTAAGGAGGAGAGAAAGAAGAAAGAAGTGGAGAAAGGAAAAGTGAGACAAAACGAGTGGAGAGAGAAGAAAAATATAGCAAATTATAGGAAGAAAAAAAAAGAGGAAATAAAAAAGAGGAGCAGACAAGAGAGAAATAAAGCTGTGGAGAAACGAGAGGAGAAGATAAAAATGGACAGACGAAAGGAGAGGAGAAGAGGAGACACATAAGAAAAAACAAAAGAAAGGAATTGAGTATAGAAAGATAAGAAAGGGAAAAAGAGAAGGAGAGAAGGAGAAGAGAAAGGCAAGAGAATGATAAGAATCAAGAAGAAGAAATTGGAGAAGAGATAAGAGGGCAGACAGATAAAGAGAAAAATGAGCAGAAGATGAGACAAGAGGAGAGGAGAGAGAAGGACAAGGGAGCACAGAAATAGAGAGTGAAGAAAGAAGAGTAAAAAGTAGAGAAAACAGAAGATAGAGGAGAATGAGAGAAAAAGAGCAGAGGATGAAATATGAGAAACAATAAGAAAATAGAAGAGGATAAAGGAGGAAGATCATAATGGACAAAAGAAATGGAAAACTAAAAAAGAGCAAAAGAGCAACAAGAAGAGAGAAGAACAGAGGATTGAAGAGAAAAAAAGGAAAATATTAGAGAAAAACAATAGAAAAGAGAACAACAGAGTAGAAACAGATGAAAGAAGTCAAACTAAAAGTATAAGAAAAGAAGAGTGAGAGAGAAAATAGGAGAAGAGTAATGATGAGAAAGGACAGGAGAATGGAAAAGTGTGGAGAAAAGAGGGAAAAGGAGAAAGGCAAAAAAGAAGAAATGAGGATAGAAAAGAAAAAAGAAACAGTATGAGAAGAGCAAAGAACAGAGAAGAAAAAGATAAAGAGATTGAATATAGAGAAGAGAAGCAAGAAATAATGATACAGATTTGAGAAAACAGAACAAAAAGGTGGATAAGAGATATACAAGTGAAGTAAAGAGAGAAAAAAGATGCAATAATCAGCATAAGAAGAGAGGACAAATGAGCAGAAAAGAGGATAGAAGAGAAAAAGTATAAGAGAAAAAGAACAAAAAAAGAGAAGAGAGTAGAACAGAAGAAAAAGATGAGAGATAAAATGTAAAGTAGAGGAAAGGTGGAGAAAAATAAAAGAAAAAAGGAGAAATGAGAAAGAAGAGAGAAGGACAATTGAGCAAAATAGAGGCCAGAAGAGAAAAAGTAAAAGAAGAGAGAAAAGGGGAATAGAAAAGAGGAGAAGAGTGATGAGAACAGAGGAGAAAACAATGAAAGAGAATGTAAATGATAAGAGAAAATAGGAGAAATGAGAAACAAGAGAGAAGGACAAACGAGTAGAATAGAGGACAAACAAGAAAAAAGTAAAAGAGAAAAGAGGAGAAAAGAGAGAAGAAGAGAGAAAAATGAAAGAGAAAATGTAAAGGACAAGAGAGTAGAGGAGAAATGAGAAAGAAGAGAAAGACAAATGAGCAAAACAGCACAAAAGAAAAAAGTAAAAAAAGAGAGGAAAAAGGGGAAGAGACAAGAAAAAGATGAAAGAGAAAAGAGGAGAAACGAGGAGACGTGGAAAGACACTGGCTGCTGAGGTCCTGTCCCTTCAGTCTTTAGGCTCAGTGTTAAACACTGTGTACGTCTCTCAGCCTGGCTGAGCTCAACTGGAGCAGAAACACATCTGCTCCTCCGCGGAGTCCACTGTTGTCCTCCGGCTAATGGACAGCAGTAGACTATGACAGCTCCTACACTCACTGTATGTGCAGATTTCACTGTCATACGTCTGATTCTCGTGGTGTCACCCCTATTGTGTTGCTCCGATTCTCTGTCCTTGAGCAATACATGACAACAGCAGATAATGGAAACACCCGTAGCTGCTTGTTTTGGGAGACGGAACAACAAAGAAAGAAACAAACAAACAAACAAACTCCCTGAAGATGCAGTGGAGCTCCACGGAGCAGGCCAGGCTTTGAGGCCTCTGCAGCAAAGCCAGAGAGATCTGATGGTTCTGAAGTGAAGGGTGAAGGCCTGTGTGGTCTGAACAAGATAGTGCTCACAGTCCTTTTCATTGTCTGCCTGTCGATTAAACACAGACTAATGTGTCCCAGCCGGAGACATACAGTAGTTATGGGAAAAAGTCCCAGACAATCAAATCCATCTCATTCTTCATAATTTACCATTTACTGTTTCTGTGCAGCATGTTGTAATCCTATGACAAATGCTGCATCATAAGAGATCTTACGTGAAAATTATAGTGTTTGAAACACAAAATACGTGATCTGAATTGTCTGTCTTGTCAAGAAGATCCAGACATGATAGTCTGTGTGAACCATCAGCACTGTTTAAAACACAATGATGCACTAAATGTAATGTTTTGGGTGGGTGGATGGATGGATGGATGGATGGATGGGTGGATGGATGGGTGGGTGGATGGATGGATGTATGGGTGGGTGGATGGATGGATGGGTGGGTGAATGGATGGATGGAGGTATGGGTGGGTTGGATGGATGGATGGATGGATGGGTGGGTGGATGGGTGGATGGATGGGTGGGTGGGTGGATGAATGGATGGGTGGGTGGGAGGATGGATGGGTGGGTGGGTGTATGGATTGGGTGGATGGATTGGGTGGATGGATGGGTAGGTGGATGGGTGGGTGAATGGATGGATGAATGGATGGATGAATGGATGGATGGATGGATGGATTGGATGGATGGATGGATGGATGGGTGGATGGATGGATAAATAGATAAGGAGAGAAGAAAGACAGGAGGAGGAAAGAAAGATATCTGGAATAAAAAATACCAGAATAAGAAAATAGAGGAGAAATTAATATAAAAAGATAAAAAAGGAGAGGAGAAAGACAAAACCATGACAAAATTCAGATTGACGGATGGAGAGATACATATGAAAAATGTGATGTATAAAATCTGATACATAGAGATTTCTAAATTTGAGTAAAAATGTAATGGAATCTCAGTGTATTAGAAGTTAAAATGTTTGTTTTTGGTATGTTTTTGCTTGTTTAAACAACATATTGTGAGCAACAGATCCTGAATGTATTAAATATGATAAAAACAAAATTCTGATATGCAAATTGTTATTTGATTCTTTAATGTAATTGGCCAGAATGTCAAAAAAATGCATCAGTTAAAAAATGTCTTAACAGGCTTTCCCCAGACAATCCTGTCTCTAGCCTTGAGAGTAGTATTTCATATTAACCTGTAGCTGGTCACCAACCCTGGAGCACTTAGCTTTAACTCACCTACAGAAGGTTTGGGTTAGAAGGCACATCTCCAGCAGAAGGTTTGGGTGACTACTGCACAGGTCAGCTACCACTAACAGAACCACCTTACATAGTAAAAATTTATCACATGATGTCGCTAATGACAAGATATGAATCTGAACATCACGACGCAAATGCCTCTTCCACTCTCGCACTCATCCGCAGTGTAATCGACTATGTAATCAAAGCTGAAGACGGCTTTAGAAGGTCATAAATACTGTGGATAAATATGGCCCGTGTGCTCCTGTGAAGTCTGAGATGCATGGTTAAACACACTGCGCCCGAGGCTACAGTAAACCTTGAAAATGCTTCACAGTCTAGATCTTAAATCTCTCTTTTCATCCACATCGTCGTGTAGAAAGCATAGCTGCACATTAGCAAACCGCCTCCCAACACAATCACGATCTCGCAGCTGTGAGTGTGCAAAGTTAGCAAAGATTACTTTGACTTTCTTTTGTCGTTCTTTAATTACAGACTGTAGTCTGTTTTGTATACTTTGTTCACACTGTTCTTCAATGATCAGAGCCCCACACAGAGCTGGTGGATTATTCTCAGCATTGTGACATTGATGTGGTGGTGGTGTGTTAGTGTGTGTCAGAGTTGCTGATGTTTGAAAATAGTGCACCAACCAACGTCAGGACTAGAGGACTTGTACGAACAAGGTGGATAAACAAGGTAAGTGTGTCTCAGTGGACAGTAAGTGATTCAAATCTAACACAAACAAACACCACCACCATGTCAGTGTCACTAAGAATGATCCACCCGCTCTGTGTGGGTCCTGTCCATTAAAGAACAGGGTGTATACAGATGAACAGATGGACTATAGTCTGAATTAAGTGCACCCATATGCTGAATGGAGCTAAATGAGTGAGAGGTGGTGTTAATGTTATGGTTGATTGGTATATACGATGTGTAAGATGCAGCAGATGTGATGCAGGTAGATGTGTGTTATTCTGTAGATACGGGTTTAGTTCACATGCTGTTATCTTGTAGGCTGCACCCGGCTGTGGTTTAGATCTCAGCAGGAGATCAGACCAGTGACAGTATCTCAAATGAAAGAAGGAGCTGACAGACAGACAAAGAATATGCAGACTGCTCAGCAGATTAATTGTCCATATCTGTATCTGTATCAATAGAACCGCTATTTTTTCTGGTATTTCCTGGTAATATTTTCATTTAATGATGTAAAACAAAAAAACAAAACAAAACAAAAAAAACTGAACTCACTGCAAACAAACACAAATTTAAGGTGAGTCATGGCAAACATCGGAAGAGTTAAATAAAATATCCTTTCCACTGCTTTGGATGGATGGATGGATGGATGGATAAGAAAAACCTGATGTATAAAATGTGATACATATATTTTGCCCTCTTGTGGATTAATCATGCACTGCAGGCACCAGAAGATACATGTACATCTCTACATTTGAGTAATAATTTAAAGGACCTCAGTGTATAAGGGGTTAAAAACATTGTGTTCTGTATGTTTTAAGCAATATGTTCTGTATGTATCAAATATGATACAAACCCAATTTCATATATGCAATGTGTTATTTTAATTATTTTTTTACATAATTGATCAGAAGGTTAAATAAACAAACCAGTGTCAAAGAATTATCTGATGATCATTTACAGGCTTACCTGGCTGTCCCCAGACAATCTTGTCTCAGCCTTTGAGACTAGTGCTCACATGTTAACCTGTAGCCGAATGGTCACCAACCCTGCTCCTGAAGCTCTAAAGATGTAGCTTAATCCTTAGTCAACCCCATCTGATCCATCTAAGTACTGCCTGCAGAAGTTCTTAATGGTTAGGTTTGGGTTGGCAAGAAGATCACCAGGTGGATCCTAAACCTTGTCAGCTCTCAGAATATTGAGGAGATCAGACAGAATCAAGGAAGCTGTTCCGGTTGCTTCACACTTATCAAGGATCTACCAAATCCGCTCCTGGATCACCAGAGTCTGGTGTAGTGTAGAGAAATCTCAAAACTTTCAACATTTGAAGATTCTAAATATGCAGTCATGCGTCTCTCATTTTGCTGTATATTCATTAAATAAAATAAGTGACACATTTTAAGCCTTTTTTGGGCTTATAGCTCATAAATCCAGAAATCCAGAAGTCCTCTTTTCAAATGAAAGTCAGTTTTGCATTTAATTTGTAAATCAGCTCCCAGAGTCTGAGAGACACAAAATCTAAGGTGTCTGAAGTCCAGTGTGCAGTTTCTGCAGTCTGTGATGGTTTAAGGTGCTGGGGTTGGTCCACTGTGTTTCATCAACTCCAAAGTCAAGATTTTATAGCACTTCATGCTTCCATCTGCTGACAAGCTTTATGGAGATGCCCAGCAGCTGCCCACAGTGCCAACACTACTACTGACAATCACATTATCATGCTTTTTAAGAAATGGAGCTGTGAGATAACACTAGAACTCAATAGTCACCTAAATATCCCAGTTGTTTCAATCAAAAAGCATCACCAAAATGTCTCAATTTTTGGTTTTGGATCAGATTTGTCTGTATTTATAGCTGCCACCAAGTCCAAGGTCAACATCTACCAGAAAACTTTAGAGCACCTCATGTTCATATGACAAGCTTTATGGAGATGCTGATTTCCTTTTACAACCAAAACGATTACTGACCATGATATTACTGTACAGCCAACTCATGAGCCATAATGTTAAAAACGAGAGAAATATGTTACCTTTTTTACTGCTTTCTTTTTAAAACTGCACTCCATCACTACTATGTTCAGTACAAAACACATCTACGGACACAATGAAACAGCTGTAGGCTCTAGAAGCACACCATCATGTAGAAATAATGAGTTGAGCGTTACCTGTGTCTGAAACATTACTCTAAACCTTCTGCCGGCGTGAGAAACCTAGTCCTCCCCAGGGAGGAGCACAGTGAACAGACCCTTAACCACTGGAAAGATTTCTAGAAGAAATAGGCACTTAAACACAGACAAATGATGGTGTAAAGTGAAAGGGGTGGTGGTGGTGGTGGTGGTGGGGGATCGGCTCACAACCTCAGGGGCAATTTTCCATTTCAATGCATATCTCAAATGTGTATTGGAAAGGCACTGAGATTATGGTAATGCCGAAAGAGGCACAATAATAATTCCACGTGGAACAAGGAGGAGATGATTTATACTCCTCTCCTCTTCCATTTGCAGTTCATTAAGTCACTGTCTGCCTGTAATGGCCGGACAGAAATTAAGGTAGTGAAGATAAGAACTTTGGGTTAAGCATCATTAGCGAGAGAACGATGGCATCTTTGAAGAAGACGACGGTAGAGAAAACTACCGCGGACCTTCATCGGCTCCAGTATTGATCTTTTGACATGAGGGGAACAGGGAGGTGCGTTAGTGTCCCTCAACCAAAGAGCTAAAGAGCGCTGTTGCATCATCAAGGCCTTGGCTTATGTGCCCTGGCTTTGTCGGAGGGTCACGTCTACTTCAAACAAGAGGAACCTGCCTCGACTCACTTTGACTCGGCTCTTAGACTTCTATCCAGACTTACTTCTGCGTTCTTTCTGAAAAAGAACCTGAAGTTCACGGCTCCACTGAAAACACAACTTGCATGTCAAGAACATATTTGATCTAAGAGTTACTCTTAGAAAAGATGGTTCTTCAAGGATTATTTACTAAATATAAGAACCATGAACACTCAATGAAGCCTTTACATAATTAAAGGGTTCTTCAGATTGATGAAGAATGTGTTGTAGATGGTTCTATAGAAACATTTTATGAAACGTATCTATGCAGCACTAGAAAGTGTTCTGCACTCTTAAAACAAAGAGGGTTCTTTACTAAAGAAAATGGTTATATACAGAACCATGAGCACCTTTGCATGATTAAAGGGTTTTTCAGATTAATGAAGAATGTGATGTAGACGGTTCTATATAGCACCAAAAATGTTCCCTCTATAATAACTTATATAATTATAAGTTTCACACAATAGCAGAACCCTGTTTAGGGCTATATAGAGCCATCTACAGCACATTCTTCATTAATCTAAAGAACCCTTTCACAATGCAAAGAACTGTAGTCATGCCACAGGTTCTTTGAGTGTCCATTGTTCTATATATAACATTTTTGATTAACCATCTTTTTCAGAGTGTACATTTACAATAGAGGAACCCTTTTTGATGCTATATAAAACCATTTTTAAAATCTACTACACTCTTAAAACAATGGTTTTACAAGGGATGTTTAGTAAAGATAATAGAACCATGAACAGTCAAAGAACTCTTTACATGATTGAAGGGTTCTTCATATGGTGAAAGAGTTCTTCAGAAGGACAAATGTGAGGCAGATGGTTATATACAGCGGATATTTTTGTTCTATACAGTATATTGTCATTTGACATCATAACAATACGAGAACCATTATTAGTGTAATTTAGAACGATCTACTGCACATTCGTTTTTAGTCTGAAGACTTTCCAGACTTTTGTTTGAGACATTATTTCTAAGGAATAACCTGAACTCTACTGGAAACCCAGCTTGCATGAACATGTCTGATCGAAGAGTGAAGAGCTTTTTCAAGGGTTGTTTAATAAAGAAAGTGATTATATGCAGAACCTTGAACACTCAAGGAACCCTTTGCATGATTAAATGGTTCTTCAGTTTGATTAATGTGATGTACTGTAAATGGCTGAATAAAAATCATAATCACCAAATATGTGGAGCCCAATTGCTAACACGAAACATCGCTAACACTAAAACTCAATAGTCACCTAATTTGCTTGTCATCAAATGACATCTCTACAGCCATAAATACTTTTTGATGGAAATAACTGTTATATTTAGGTGACTATTGAGTTCTAGTGTGTGTTTGGGTCCAGTTATGATGCTTCTTTTTTGTGAGAAATCAGTGCAACTCAAAAATCATATGACTTCCTGTTTTAAGAGGAAGAACGGTAACTCTACAGCTCCAGTGGAAGCAGAACTTGCATGCCAAGAGCATATTTGATCTAAGAGTGAAGCTTTTTCTAGAACAGGGAGCTACAAATCTGATGCACGACTATGGTGATTTCTTATGGGTAATAGCTGGCGTGTTAAAAGATTCGTCGGAAGTTATTTTTACAACTTTAAACTCGTCTTTAGACGCCGAGGTGAAACACATCAATGGTGAAAAACACAAAAAAAACCCCGTTGAGGTAGACACATTACTGTCGGCTTGTTTCTGATGCCTCTGTCGACAGGCTCTTGGTAGAGAGTCTTTAGAGAGTGCGATGACAGACAGAAGAACTGCAGAGAGCGAGGCGGTGCTTTAGTACTGAGCGAGAAGGTTACAGAGAGGGCTGATATGACAAATATTTCGACTGGGGGATATTTTATTAGGGATAAAAGCACTTTTCAGACCGAGCCTTCATTCACAGACATTAAGGCAATAGAGATGGACATCTGAAACAGGAATTTGAGAGCTTCGGTAAAACATTTTCAATCTGTTTTCAGGCAAATGGAAGAAAACTTATAGAAAACTAGAGTAGATGGTGCATATTTACCTAGAAAACTGCGAGGCTCTAAAAACAGAAGAGAACATGCAATCTTACAGGTATTGAGACTGTATTAAACCGAAGGCACCCTGGAGAAGTAAATGGCTAGATTATTTTCCAAACATGTAAAGACACCGTGGACTGCATTTTGCATCAGAATTCCAACCTGCACACCAAATGGACGTTTTTCAGCAGCCATTATCCACTATTTGTAAGGTGCTAGGCCCAGAGCATGGTAAACAGAAAGCACTCTGTAGGCTCACTTGTTGCTCGCTGTACAAACAACAGGGCTATTATGCGATATGTTCCCAAAGAGATGTGAAATAGGCTTCCATCATGAGTAGGGTCAACACAGCTGCTGTCTACAGATGAATAGGAAAGAGAACATCCTTCACTGCACTGAAAGAAGACGAAGAACAAAAACTTTCTCAAGCTATTGGCGTGGTGGTGGAGCAGCTCCAGTGATGCTATTCAATGCTTTCATATCACGATAAACATAAACAATAAAACCCCCATACACCTTGAGCTTAATGGCTTCTGTAATTGCTTGCAATCCTCCATCGAATGTGGTGACAGAACAAATAATACCAGCAAAAGCTGGCTGTCATTAATTAAAAGGCAAGGTTGTCTTTCATAATGACTTTTTAATGTTGATGTGGAAAAGATTGGCAATCTCTCAAGGGTTAATAACAAGAAGTTCTAGTACTTTTACTGAAAAAAGTAGCCCATTGGATTTAAAAAGTAAACAAATTTCCCTTTTTTTGGGAAATTGGCCACATAAATCACCAAAATGGACAAACATATTGTGACACCCAATCACTCATTGAGGTCAGGATTTTTGGATGATCACCACCATCACCACCTCATCCCCAACTCCTCAACTCACCCCAAAAGTACTGGATAGAGCAGAGAACACAGTTCCACAGCCCCACAGCCCTCTAGCCTAAGCCTGGCATTGGACATTGTGCCAATAGGTTCACGTTTAGTCCTATTTTATTGACAGTACTTCTCTACAGGGACTAGACAAGCTGTATGTACTTAAAGTAGCTGAATGCATTCATTTCAAGGGGTGTCCACAAACCTTTGAACAAAGAGTGTAGCCCATTGGGTTTAAAAGGCAGACACATTGACAAACAGTAATTATTTCCAAAAATAATTGGCTAATTTATTTGTTCAAATATGTGGAGCTCAATTTCTGCTCCTTTCTTTTAGAAACTGATCTGGGTATCATTGCTAATGAACAATAAAACTCAACAGTCACCTAATTTCCTCATTAGTTTTCATCAAAGCACATCACAAAAATGTATCAAAACATGCTCAAAATGAATCCGGAGTTAATTATAGTCTAAAAGACGATGATCTGATGTACAAGCAGTTTTACTAAAGGTGACAGCTATACATAAGTTTTGATGATGCATTTTGATTGAAAAAACTGGAATATTTAGGTGACTATTGAGTTCTAGTGTTACCTCACAGCTCCAGTTCTAGCAAAATTCAATCAAGCACAGTAATATGATGGACAGTAGTAGTATTGGCACTGTGGGCAGCTGCTGGGCATCTCCATAAAGTTTATAAGTGGATGGAAGCATGAAGTGCTCTAAAATCTCCTGGTAGATGTTGACTTTGAACTTGATAAAACACAGTGGACCAACACCAGCACCTCAAACCATCACAGCTTGCAGAAACTGCATACTGGGCTTTGTGGCTTCGTACACCTTGGATTCTGTGTCTGTCAGACTCTAGGAGCTGATTTCCAAAGTTCTGGTTCTCCTTAGTCCAGGTAAGACACTTCTGACATTGTCTCTTGTTCAGGAGTGTTGATATTAAGAACGGGGCAGTTGTAGTCTGAGATACACAGTATTTATATTTATATATAGTGATTGAATAGTCATTTATACGAAATATTTGAACAATCTGAGATTCTGGATTTCACATTTTCTTGGAGTTACAAGACAAACTGTTCAAGGTTATCACTTTTGATGTATGCCTAAAGCCGCTAAGAACAGTAACATCATTTTATTGTATTATTTATTCTGTTTTGTTAAGTAGTATACATTTTAACACCAGGCCAAAGCCTCTCTGAAATAATATACCTGAAGTTTCGATTTTTCCCCTGTAAAGAGACTGTAAATGCAATCTGTGGTGAAGCGTATTACAATGTATGCAGGAAGCTCCTGCTGCTCTTTATATTTTCATGAAGGCTCCTCCATTTATCCAAGATCAATCAGTCTTTCTGACAGCTGGCCAGAGGGCTCCTGCTCATGTATCCATCAAGAGAGAAGAGACACACCGCTATCACGTCCTTTCACTCACATTCAAAGGGACTCTGTGGACATATTCTGTGGTGTTCAGGAACTGTCAACATCCTTCTGTTACAGCCTGAAAAAAGCAACTTTCACTACAATTCTTGTATCATTTCTAAAGACTATGGTGATGACCATTAACGCTGCCATGACCGCAAACAAGACTACAAAGGAATCGCTAATGCTATTGTAGCCAACAGCTGTAGGCGAAAAATGTGCATTAGGGGGATCAATACTACTTAGCTCTCAGCACAGATCATAAACACTGTATGCAATCCACACTGCAAAGTTCCTTAGACACAGTGCAGAATATCTTCCAGTGCATGGGTGCTCCCTGACATATGGCCTAAACTCAATAGCCTACCAATTAAAGTGTCATCAGTAACAACAAAAGATGGATGATTATGTTCATTAGCATTGTCCAACAAAATGTTCTCCCCTTAGTCCACTCAAGTTATAACATTGGGAATATGACATTTCCATCCAAAAATAGGTTATTTGTTATCTAATTTATTTTCTTTGTATTATTATCTTCCTGACTGATTTTCTCCTGCAGTTTCACTGTTCCATTGTCAGATTATGTCTAATTGCGTGATGTGTGAGTGTATTTGATTTTGCCATAGGAATGGATAGCATACAAACATTTTGGCAACCTTCAAATGTAACAATGATACAAATGCACTGTAACAGCCAAACAACTACATGGGGTACTAGCAACTATTTGGCAACATCTGAGCAACCACATGAGACAGCATAGCAACCACCTAGGGTACATAAGCAACTTCCTAGCAGCAACCACTAAGCAACATCATGGTATGGGCTTGAATACAATATAATACATTGCCATGCTGTAGCAGCCATCTAGCAGGCACTTAGCAACACCATAGCAATTAGCTAGCAACCACTTAACCAATTCACAGCAAGCAACAGTGGTCTCATAGCAACCATCTAGCAACATACTAGCAACCACTAAGCAACATCATGACAACCACCCAAATACCATACTATCACCTCACCACACTGTAGTGCCCATCTAGCATGCACTTAACAATACCAAAACAATTAACTAGCAACTACTTAGGAATGTCATAGCAAGTCCCAGTGATACCATAGCAACCATCTAGTAACACATAGAAACCACCTTGGATATCATAGCAACCACCCAGCCACACCACAGCAACCACCTGTGATATCATACCACAAAGCAATACCACAACAACCACCTAGGGTACATTAGTAACTACCAAACAAAACACTAGCAATCACTAAGAAACCTCACATCACATGCCTGAAATACCACACCATCACATTGCCACATTTTAGTGCCCATCTAGTGTTCACTATAGCAAACACCAGTGATACCACACAACCACTTAGCAAAATCATGGCAACCCCTTGAATACAATATCATCTCACCACATTCATCTAGCATCCACTTGGCAACACCATAGCAACCATCTTGGATATCATAGCAACTACCCAGCAACACCATAGCAACCACCAAGCAACTCCACAGCAACCACATGGAATATCATAGCAACCACCCAGCAGCACCACATCAACCATGAGATATCATAGCAACCACCACACAACACTATAGCAACCACCTGAGATAGCATACCAGGTCTCCTCCTGATTGGTAATGCCCAGAACACCTCACCAGGAAAGCATCCAGGAGGCATTCTAGCCAGACGCCCAAACAATCATAACTGGCTCCTCTGAACATGGAGGAGCAGCAGCTCCAAGCCTTTCCCGGATGTCCACACAACTCACCCTGTTTCTGAGGGAGAGCCTGGACAGCCTGCAGAGGTGTATCTGCAATCTTAATCTTTCTATCACTGCCTAAAACTAATGACCAGGTGAGGGTTGGAACATGGACAGTTAAATTGAGAGCCTTGCCTTTTGGCTCAGCTCTTTCTAATAACAACTCAACTATTTAGGTGATTACTGAGTTCTACTGTTAGCAACATTAGCCTCCCAGCTCCAGTTCTAAACTCTAGAAGCAAAATTTGGACTCCAAGCATGTCTGTATGTCTTGGCTGATTGACTAGTGGAAACAAATATGTAAATATGATTTCTGTTTGAACCATTCCTTTAATACCAACTGTGCTTGTGGTGCGTTCTGCAAGATTTATGAAATTATAACTCATTTTCAAAACCTCTAATTAACACTTGCAAATCACGTTGCGTTTCTTTACATAGCAGTGATGATAATTACTGCGAACCCGGAGGGCATACATCATTTTTAACTTGTGTGTTTTCATTTAAGGAACAGGATCCCAGTTGCCAAATGTGCTCGACATTACAAAATGAAGGAATACAACTGTAAACAGAGAGTGATCACAAATGGCTTACTCGTAACTCTTTAGAAATATCGACTAAAGTTTATGTAACCATACCTCATTATATAAGGTCTACTTCTGAAGCTTCATTTACATAATTAAATGCGTGTCTATAAATGGCTTACATATGCATAGACTTCTATGTACACAGACGAGAGGTTTCGTTTGAGGCAAAGTATGTATGATTCAGTGAGCAAGAATCTAAATGACAAAAGCTCGGTCCCTCAGGTGGTATTGGTCAGATAGGTGGGTTGATGCAAATACTGACCTGTCAATGGCAAATGTTCATGCTTAATGTGTTCATAATGCAAACGTCTCGAGAACAGTAGGGCTGCAAAACTGTAAACTGTATTGAAATGCATAAAAATGTGCAAATATTGAATTCAGTATAAACTATTTGAGATGTTCATCTAAATTAGGCCACCACTCACAGCAGTCTTATAGCACCTGCATAACATCACATACAAATGCACTACAGCTTGGTTCACACTACAGGATAATCTTTTCTGATCTATTCCAATACAAGTACAAGTATAATAGCTATGTTGAGGTAAAGGTCAGGTAAACTGTCATCTTTTCTATTCAGTAAAGTCACATATTTTATGCATTTTTTGTTTTAATGTTGATCAGTTTGGCTCAAATTATTAAAATATTTCATTTTTAGTAAATCACTTTTCAAACAGTATCAACAATAAAACAGAAAAAGACTTTAAATATGTCACTGTATATGTAATGAAAAAAAATTATATGGTTTAAATTTCTTTAATTAAAGAGTGTAAACAAATGAACATTATTCTAACATTTTTTTTAATTATTATTTTTTGCCAATTTTTATTCCCAATGTGGTAGTAGCCAATTACCCCATCCCATCCGGTAGTGGCCTCTGCCCATCACTTTGCAATGTCCCTGACTCTAGGAGGGTGAAGACATGGACACGCCTCCTCCAATGCGTGATGCAGCCACCGCCTCTTTTCAAACTAACGCTTGATACACCGTCACTGGGGAGCCAACGAGCTCAGAAGAAAGCGCAGGATTCCCAGCTCCAAATGGGCCAATCAGTAAATGCCTGTGAGAGTGGACATTGCAATGAGTGAGTGATAGGGAGAGTGAGAGCACCATCTACCCGCCCAAAGAGAGCACTGCCAATATTTGCTCTCTTGGGCGCTGGCTGTTGATGGCAAACAGCATGACCGGGATTCAAACTCGCGATCCTCTGGTCATAGTGTCAGCGTCTTAGCCTGCCTGAGTCTCTTGGTGAGCATTCTAACATTTGTTAGTTGCATTTGTGAATCAAGCAATGTGATAATGGTTACAAAAAATCTTCCATATCTGATCAGACATTTTGGGATAAAATTGGTGTAACCAGAGCAAAAAGTCTGTATTTTCATGTTTTATCAAGATAAAATACAGAAATTAAAAAATAATGATAACACATGTATTATTTTTAGGGCCAAAATGTTCTTGAATGGCTGAATCAGGTGACCTGAACTCTACTAAGTTTTCATTTTGTGCATTGTATTATTATAATGTGATATTAGACCCAGCCGTAAAACATGAAAAACACAGACTGTCCATCTTTAATAGAAATGATACAGTGCTTTAAAAAGTCTACTGAAAGTCATGGTCTGGATCTCAGCCCTAGCACTAATAAGGGGGTCTGGGAGTAGACTGTGCTGTCAATCAGCTAGACTTTTCAAGTATTAATGCCTAAAGTCAGTGTGACAATGAGAACGCAGTCCTGCACCCACAACAGTTAGCCCTTTTGTCACCAGTGCTTATGTTTTCCATTCTCTTTGACTGTCACCGTGTTGACAAACAGACGGCGCTAACATATGTTACATTTCACTCTTGATCACGTCTGACTGCGTATCTTCGCCTGCCATGTCTGTCATGGACCACCAGCAGTCTGTCCTGGAAAAAAAAAATTAAATTCCCTTTACTTTGATAGCAATGCCACATTCAGACAACATGAGACGTACCAGCGCTCGGCGGAGAAATGCTCTCATCTTGTTTTTATTTCTGTTTTTTCACACAAATTGAAAACCGGCACTTGCATAAGGTCCTCCAGGCGTTCGATTGTTCCGCGAGCTGAGATTCATCTGCAAAGACCTTGAAATGTTCAGAAAATGAGGCCAAAGCTACAGAAGCTCCAGATGTTTCTTCTTGCGCTGCAGATTTGGATGTCTTGACAGCAGTGATATTTATTTAGATGACAGTCCACCTTGTCTACTTCAATCAAGCGCCGGCCAAGAACGAAGGTACCAGGCAACAAAAGCAAGACAATTAATATGATAATGCCACACAGCACACAGCATCATTGTGCATACAGAGAACTGGAGAGGATAAAGTCAAATCAGATAACAAACACGACTCCCAATTTACAGCTACCAGTGACTTAGCACTCGTACACGAGATCAAGGAAGAGGTTTTAACAAGCTTATCCCTGTGACAGAGGATTAGACGACTAGAAAGGGATGCAGAGCAGAGTTCTATCGCAATGCGCAGAGCTGAGGAAAGTCTACCAGGCCGCCTAAACATTAATGTAATTAAAGCACGTTTACTAAACTAATCAAATAACGGAATATAAATGAGTGCTACAAGAAATCAGTGCACTGCAATGTTGGACCACTTACACTCACTGGCCGGTTCATTAGGTACAGATACCTTGTATCTACACTCATTGTTTATTTTAGCTCCACTGACCATATAGGTGCACTTTACTGTAGATATTAAAGACTACATGTAATCTAGCACTGCACCTTTTGTTCACCCTGTTCTTCAATAATCAGGACCCCCACAAAGCTGGGGTGTGTTGGGTGGTCCCTCATTCTCAGCCCTGCAGAGACACTGACGTGGTGGTGGTGTGTTGAGCGGCTCAGTATCACCACTGGCGTGAAAATAGTACATCAGCCAATAGTGTCAGGACCAACTGTGCTTGACTTTGGCTTTAGGTGGACCAACTAGATAGGAGTGGACACAGTGTTTAGCAGCTCACACACTAACACACCACCACCACATCGGTGTCACTGCAGTGCTGAGAATGATCCACCAGCCCTGTGGGGGTCCTGACAGGGGTGAAGATGTCCAGACTACCATATTCTGCACAGTAAGTCTAAGTAATGAAGTGGCCAGTGACTGTATAATACATGCCCAGCAGGTACGCTGACGGAGCAGGCTAGCTGCATGGCTGCCCACTTCACTGGCTCTCTAGAGAGAACACAGGATGAAGGGGGGGGCTGCTCGCCATCTCCTTTCATCATGACCCATTTTCCCTCAATTCACGCGACAGAAAAACTGCCTCTGCACCCCTCTGCAACCCTGCATCCCGCCGCAGACATAAATGATCCAATTTAATTATTTCCTCAGCCCTTCTTCACTCGTAGTTTGTAATTCAAATTTATACGCACACAGATGGACACGCCACAAACGCTGGCTTAGCCCTCTCTGTTACGTATCCAGCTCTCCATGGTGGAGACATAAAACGAATAGGGGCTTCGAGCTCTCGCAATCCAGCCATAATTAAATCCTGCGACTTGACAAGCGAGGGGGCCTCGCGCAAGACAGCCGTAATTGCAGTTTTCAAGATATTCACGCGCAAACTGCTGTGTGTACAGTGGCAGCTTAGCAGATTCAGCCAACACAAACTTGTGTCTAATTAATTTGAATCTGTAATTTGCATAACTAAATCAATTCTCATAATCACAAGGCGTTTCACCCTCAGCAATAAACATCTGTGTCCTTTGTGAGATATCACACTGGCGATAAAAGTCCTTGCCCATGTTTGACAATATTAATTGCCTCTGTGCAAAGTGTTTAGAACTTTCTCAAATCGTTCAAACCAAAGAGACTTTCTGCCCAAAAGCTCGAGCTCAAATATACATGTGTTTTTGTACATTCATGCCCTATTAGAATTGCCAAGACAAGATAATTGCCAAGGTAATGGAGCAGTCACGGCTGCTGGCAAAACGTTTGGTGGGCCTGCCAGAGCTGCTCACGCATTCACTCTGCGGTGAATTCTTGCATAAGCGGCTTCTGGCATAATGTCTGGCCTTCAAGTGGTCATGCAATATGAAGTACTCAAGTACAAGGCACCCGCAGAAATACAAACCACAAGCACGAGGGAGGAAAATAAGCAGAGCCTCCAACACATCATTACACGAAGAACATGAAGGGAGAAAATGAAAGCTATAGAGTAGGAAGACACACTAGACAGCAAATTCCCCCTGCAGATGAGTACAGATGTCATCCCACAGCCTGATGTTCTCTGCTCCTCCTTGTTTCTCCTGGTAATTATACTGTTCGGTCCCCGTGACATAAGAACTCCCCATCTGGTCATACATGTATCCTGCATGTTCAAAGGCTACTCTGAGTCATCCACAGGTCAAGTCAATCCATCTTAACTGCTTAATCCAGCTCAAGGTCACGGTGAGTCCCCCTACCCATTCATTGGACTATATCCAGAACCGGACGGCAATCACACATATTTCTGATTTGCTTGACCTCCATGTTTTTAGACTTTCGGAGGAAACCGGAGACTCTGAAGGAAACCCACACAGACACATCGAAACAGAAGGGGAATGCTGAGAGGCAAACATGCCAACCACTAACGCCTCCCCAGTTGAATTATATATAACTATTAAATATTGTTAAACTAATAGCCAAAACATTATGACCACAATAAGTGACTAATATTGGTTATTTACTAACACATCTGGAGGTTCGAGACAAATAAAACATTAAGAGAACAGTTAGTTCTTGTCATTGTTGATGAATGTGACAGAAATGAACAGTGAACCTGATAAGGGTGGAATCATTACAACCAGATGCATCTCTGAAATGACAAAACTTGCGAGATGCTCTGTGTCAGCAGTGGTGAGTACCTACCAACAGTGGCCTCCAAAACTTCAAGCATTTTTGGGATGTACTGCAAAAAAAAATCAGTGTCAGCTCCAACTTTCAGGTCTTGGTGCCAGTTTCACAATCGAATCTTGAGTACACTCTTAAAAAATATGGTTCTTCAAGAGTTCTTTAGTAAAAAATTTTACTAAAGAAGTTTTATAACCATGAACGCATATTTAAAGAACCCTTCTAGTGGATAAAGGATCTTTGCATGGTGAAAGAGCTTGTCAGATTAATGACAGAAGTATTATAGATGGTTCTTCAAAAGTTCTTTAGTAAAGAAAATGGTTCTATAGAGAACCATGAACACTCAAAGAAAACAATGGATTGCGTGAAATAGTGAAAGTGTTCTTCAGATTGATGAGGAAAGTGTTGTAGATGGTTCTATACAGAACCTTTTTGAACATGGTTCTATATCCCCCAAAAGGGTTCTGCTGTAGTTAAGATGTCAAGCTTGTAATAATAGAGGAACTCTTTTTGGTGCTGTATAGAAGTTTCTATATAGAACCATCTACAGCAGTCATCATCAATCTGTAGAACACTTTGAGTGTTCAGGGTTCTATATAGAACAATTTTCTTTATTAAAGATCTCTTAAAGATCTCTTTAAGATTGTTTATTGAAGCTGTCAACAGCACAAGGCCAATATCAGGGCTCCACAACCTGCCAATGCCTTCAGACTGCATGTGTGCATTAGCTTGGCTGGACCAAAAGCAGTGAATATGAATGTATAATAGCAGTGCATGATTAAGTTTAATTTCTAAGGCAGTAACAGCCTGTGAGGAGAATCTGTCTGTGCTAAAGCAGTAACACTGAAAGTCTTATAATGCACTAAGGACTCATTACTTTTACTTTGCGTATGAATATCACAAAAAAGGACGTTTTCCCTGTTACTAATGACATACTCAAACGTGGGTCTCAAATCCTCCACTTTGCTGCTGTGGGAGCTGCTGAAAGGTGATATGAACCTGCTGGCTTTCTCCCCAGCCAGAGTGATTAAATTCATTAGAAGCTCTTCAAGTAATTGCGGCTCATCTACAGCAGAGCAAATATTCAATTAATACCGACAATTTAATAACTGTGATTCCTCCAGCCCACTGCACATAACCTTGACGCATGTCTTCTCTTGATTAATTAGTATTTCTATACAAAGGTCATTTTCATTTCCTTTTAACTATTCATTAGTACAGTTTAAAAATGGAGAATATACTTATTTATAATGCAGTCAAACGTCTGGACAGGTAAACTCTGAGCACATCCTGTGAAGAGAAGCGTCATGCATTGCCACGTTGACAAATTGGTGTGTGAAAATGATTTGGGTGACTCCTACATCTAAAACACAAGATGGAGAGGTTACAGTATAGACCACACATTCCACCCAAAGACAATGTCTGCAAAAATTCATTCTCTTCAGCTGTAATCCTGCTTCTGTACGCCAAGTCTTAAGAATGATTCTTTCCTTACTGAACAGGGCAAAAGATGCTGTGTAATCCATTCAAATACTAATAATCAGCTGCCAAATGTTGCACTCATATCATAGTTTGTGTTTTTCCATTTATCCTAACACTAAATCTTAACACTGATAATTATTGATTTTTCACTTTTATGCTTATTATCTTTAAGTTGGGGGCAGCCGTGGCCTAGTGGTTAAGGATCTGGTCTGGTGACCTGAAGGTCACCGGTTCAATCCCAGGGCAGGTCACGACTTGAGCAAGGCACCTAACCCCCAATTGTAAGTCGCTTTGGATAAAAGGGTCTGCTAAATGCTGTAAATGTAAGTCTGTCTACTGTATTATCAATTATTTATTTGTATTATGGTGTTTAAAGTTCAGATGTATACGCTCATAGAGATACAGTGACTTCTTTAATAAGCCTTGCATTTACCATCCATTTCAGTTTCTTTTTCCTCCACATAAAGCTCTCCCAGTCCATCCAGAATAAGTAGATGTTTGAGACTCTTCAAAAGCAGCAGTATGTGTTGGTATGTAATAGGTGGATCTGTGTACTAGGAGACTAAATACAGCCAAAAAATGTATATTTTCCAATAATGACGTCTATCTGATGTATCAGACAGACTAAAATGATCAGGTGAGCTTTGAATGACCTAAAAACAGTAAATAGTTCAGTGTGTATATATATATATAATCATCTAGAGCTGCATGGTCTGCGCTTGCCCTTTCTGGACCACACTGTCCTCTCTCTCTCTCTCTCACTGTGGTATTTGGCTGAGCTGAGCCGGACTGTCCTCTCTGCCACTTACATGACCTTAGGCTGGCCTTCATCTGACCTACTGTTAATGTATTTGAAGGAAAGTACATACTGAATAGCCTATTCTATAAAATGCTCACAATAGAGCAGCTTAATGCTACATGCCTGCCCATTCTAAGTTCCCATTGTTCAAAACCATCATCCTACTGACCACGAAGGAGTGACTTTACAATAGAACCTCTCCCTGAAAGGCTGCATATTTTAAAGAACATTTAGTTCTGCACAATTTCATGCAGAATTATTCCTTATTTAAAACAGCAGAACATGAAATATGACCAGTGCAACAGTTATGGCAGCTTAAATACAGGTGCATATAAAAAAAATAGAATATCATTGAAAAGTTAATTTGTTTCCGTAATTCAATTCAAAAAGTGAAGCTCATATATTATATAGATTAGAGTGTCTATTTCATTTTTTTTTCTTTTAGTGTTGATTATTATGGCCGACAGCCAATAAAAACCCAAAAGTCAATATCTCACAAAATTAGAATATTATATAAGACCAATACAAATGATTTTAATACATAAATGATGTTCTACTGAAACATATGTACAGTATATGCACTCAATAATTGTTCGGGTCTCCTTTTGCATGAATTACTGCACCAGTGTGGTGTGGCATGGAGGTGAACAGCATGGCAAAGTTGAGGTGTTATAGAAGCCCAAGTTGCTTTAATAGCAGCCTTCAGGCAGCCGTGGCCTGGTGGTTAGAGAACTGGGCTTGTGATCTGAAGGTTGCCGGTTTGATTCCCAGATCCAACAGGTCATGACTGAAGTGCCCTTGAGCAAGGCACCTAACCTCTAGCTGCTCCCTGGGCGCTGTGACTAGGGCTGATCACCACGCCTGGCACGTGTGCTCACTGCCCCCTAGTGTGTGTTCACTAGTGTGTAAATGTGTGTTTCACTGCACGGATTGGGTTCAATTGCAGAGAATTAATTTCCTAAGTGTGTAAAAAGCACAAAGATCAAAACAGTAATCTAAAAATCTAAATTCAGCTCATCTGCATTGTTGGGTCTGGTGTCTCTGATCTTCCTCTTGACAATAGCCCATAGATTCTCTGTGTGGATTAAGTCAGGTGAGTTTTCTAGCCAATCAAGCACTGTGATACTGTGGTTAGTAAACCAGGTATTGGTACTTTTGGCAGTGTGAGCAGGTGCCAAGTCCATCTCCATAAAGCTTGTCAGCAGTGAGAAGCATGAAGTGCTCTAAAATGTCTTGGTAGATGCTGCGCTGACTTTGGACTTAATATAACACAGTGAACCAACACCAGCAGATGACATGGCTCCCCAAAACATGATGTTTGGGGTTTCATTGGCTGTAGGTCATAATCATTCAAATGAAAAGAAATAAACACTTGAAATAGACACTCTAATCTATATAATATCTGAGTTTCACTTTTTTAAATTTTGTTAAAAATAAAAAATAAAAAATAATTAATTACTGAAATAAATTCAATTTTCAATTATACTCTGATTTTTTAAAAGCAACTGTATATATACACACAGTATCTCACAAAAGTGAGTACACCCCTCACATTTCTGCACATATTTGATTTTATCTTTTCATGGGACAACAGCATAGAAATGAAACTTGGATATAACTTAGAGTAGTCAGTGTACAGCTTGAATAGCAGTGTAGATTTAATACCTTCTGAAAATAACTCAACACACAGCCATAAACGTCCAAATAGCTGAATCACAAGTGGGTATACCTCACAGTGAACATGTCCAAATTATGCCCAACTGTGTCTTTGTCCCTCCCAAGGTTAGAAGGTTCCAGGTGTAAATGCGGACCAGGGCTATTAAATTTGGTGCTTTGAGTAATTCTTTATACAATTCAAAAAGGTAAACTGTCATATATTTTACATTTCCTTACACATAAAATGATTGTCATGTCATGTCATACGCCGTCATCGCTTCGCGATGGTAGGCTGCACAGACGAGTCACTTCTCTCCAATGCCATCTGTCTCTGGTTGCTTGTAGCAGGCTAGCACCTGATAATCCAGTCCACGTCTTGATGTTATCCATCCAGGTTATTCTTGGTCTTCCACGTCTTCTGACTCCCTCCACAAGTCCAGTCATAACACTTCCTTCAATGCTCTCATGTGCTGCCTCATCACATGACCAAAGTAACGTAAAAATGATTATAATACTTTATTTAAGTAAATCAATACTGAAACAGTATCAACATTAACACATAAAAGGCTTGAAATGTCACTTTATGTGAAATGAATATACAATATATGCCAGTTTACATTTTTGAATTAAATTCTGAGCACAAATGAACTTTTGAAGATGCTCTAGTAATTAGAAAATGCCATATTTCAGTTAGTAAATCAAACATTGGACCAGGGGTGTGTAAGAGACGAAGATAAAGACAGCAGAGAAACACTGACAACATCTGTCAAGCAGGTTAAAAGACACCAAAAATAGCATGAATAAGAGGAAAGATAAATCATGTGACTGTAGGCTGTCAAAATGTCTTATTTGACAACTTTAAATGTAAAGTTATGCGATTGTTCTGTAGACGAAGCTCTGCAGAAGTTCTAGCAGATTACTGGCACTGGTGACTGATCTGAAAGCCCACACCTTGAGATCAATGGAGGCCAATTTTCAGTAATAACTCATTTATGAAGCAATTACTACAGGCTTGTCTACTAAGAGCTCTATTAGCAAGTATTTCATGGTCAATACAATGTTTTGCGATAATCATATGAAAGTATATGAACAGTAGGCTTTTACTGAATGGTTGAGGACTTTGTCAAGTACTTTCTAAAACAGCTGAAGCTTGTTTAAGGGCACAGCAAGGAATCTAGCCAACAATACATTATCACATTCAGTCTTTCCAAAGCAAAATCACTTTGAAGTGAGAACACGTTCCTTTTGGCAAAGGAGCCATGCTGTAGCAGGAAGCACAGAGCTGAACTCGGCTTACCTTCCTGCCGCCGGTGTTGAGCCTCAGTGGTGTTAAGAAGGGGTCAAATATCATATGGCTGGTCTCGATGTTCACCGGAGACTGCCTCTTCCCCACCGAACACAGATTCCATGCTGAATTCACTAGCCCCCAGAAAGAGGGAACTGTAACGAGAAAATATCACAGTCTGAGTTTTTCTTGCAATATAATCAGCATTTCTGCAAAGATAATGCTCAATTTAAACCAAAGCTGTTGCTTTGTTCAGTCACAGCTGTGAAAAAGGAGCTGAAAATTCCCATTTAAGTTAAAGTACTGCATAATTTACATATACAGGATGTCCCATTTGCATCTTTACCCAAACGACTGTGAATAACTTTATTATTAATGAAGATCTGGTGATGAAATGTTGATTAAATAAACCTCAGTCTGTATGAAAAAGACTGACATGTATGATTAGAGTGCAGGTAGTAAGACTAATATCTGTGGCTGTGGAAGTGGAAGCCAGCGCCCGTTCAGCCGTCTCCGTCGGTCGCTTTCCGCTGTATGAGACATTAATGTCTTCAGTTATTCTTATAGACGCAGAACAGGACATTTCACAGGTTATTTCACCCTGATAATTGTGCAGTGATCCATGCATATTGTATCAGTGCACAGTACAGGAGGAAGTGTTACTGGTGTGAACGTACTGGATAACAAACTCCATTCAGAAGAAAGCAGGTCTCCACTGTGCCTGATCAGGAGAACAGAACTGCATGCTGGGTCATTTGCAGTACATGTTGTAACATCAGTCTTTTTCACATAGACTGAGATATATTTGAACCAAATTTCATCACCAGAGCTTCATTAATATTAAAGCCATTCACCATTGTTTTGGTAACTGTTATTAAGTGCTGTCAAGGCTCCTGCCAGACATAATCATATGTTGCAGCTGACATAACAAATGAAGCTGCCGCCATAATGGGTACCTACTGTCTGATTCCACTGTTGCTACGTTAGGGATTGTATTGTTTTATTTAGCAATAAAGCGACTAGCAACAAATCTAGTGACTGCTATTGGAGACTTTTGGAGACTCCATGTGAAAATACCAATCATTCTGCATTTACTGTCCCCAGCAAGCAGTGGGTGCTCCATGAGCCCCTTCCCCATCCCAAAGCACTGACAGGCGGTTACATTCAGAGTAGCCTCCCTGCTGAATTCAAGGTCTGGTTGAAGCAGTGTATTGGGGATGATAGACGGGCATACCGCCTGTATTGTAAGGCTGATTTCTACTCAAAAATATGACATATAAGGAAACACATAACAACTCAAAAACATACTATAATAGTTCCACCTAAACCAAACTGCCTTTAATGAGTAAAAAAGTCGACTCTGCAAAAATGCTGAAGCCACCAGAAAGAGATAAAGGGTTATCATTTTATAGACTTCCCAAAAACACAGACCAGAGGGAAAAATGACTTGCCAACTACAAACGGGCAAGCTGGACACCAACCGAAAGCAGTTGACTTTGTACTGAACATTTTATCTCCTGTGAGTAACTCTTGGTTAACAACTAAGTTAGCGTTAACTAAGCTAATTAGGTTAGCTTGTTGGAGAGCTAGCTTGTTTGCTATGTGAATTTATTTGCTCAGGTGATAATAACTATGGGTCGTATCTGAGTATCATTTCTGACCATTGAAGGGCTGGATGTATACTGAGAAACAGATGGACTGCAGTCTGAACTACACTGTGCACCTAGTCAAGTCAAATTTATTTATGTAGTGCTTTTTACAACTGATGTCACAAAGCAGATTTACATGGTTAGTAATAAACAAAACACCTATATGGTCAGTGTGTGATTAAACTGACAATGGGGTGGTTTTAATAAAGTAGCTGGTCTGTACATATGCCCTAAGATTGACAAATGGCTACAGGTACATTATCTCAAGTTGCTGACATTAGCTTTTAATAATAAAACATTGCGAGTAATAATGGCATTTTCTTTTATTCT
>BRDA01002303.1:0-11182 GCA_036984385.1 Crenuchus spilurus
GTAGTATCGGAGCACTTTTATGAATACGAGTACAAGTACACACACGTGGTATCGGACAGATACCCGATGCTGGTATCGGTATCGGTGCATCCCTACCATTATCTAAAGTGTAATAATAGGTACACAACACTAGCAGTAAATATAAATTGTGTATAACTGTGGCAGCCCTAATGAGGATCATTATCACTAATATGTGTGTTAAATGTGTTTTTTGTTGTTGTTGCTGTTATAATCTTCAGGTGATGGAAGCCTCCCTGTATGATAAAATAATGGACCAGCAGAGATTGGAGCCTGAATTCTTCAGAGTGGGCTTCTATGGGAAAAAGTTTCCCTTCTTTTTAAGGGTAAGTGAGAATCTAGACCAGAACTAGCCCAGAAAAGCAGGAAATGTTTGGACAGTGTGTTTCTCATTCTTCTACAGTGAATATTGTCGTCCTCTGTTTCTTTGGAGTCCACTTGATGGCACTGTAAGCCACAGTCTATGTTGATTAAAGTGTGTCTGTGTCTCTGTGTGTGTGCAGAATAAGGAGTTTGTGTGTCGTGGTCATGACTACGAGCGATTGGAAGCCTTCCAGCAGCGCATGCTCAATGAATTTCCTCACGCCATTGCCATGCAACACGCCAACCAGCCAGACCAGACCATCTACCAGGCTGAAGCCCAGTGTATCCTCTCTGTTACACACATATACATACACAGATAAACACACCCAGTCATACATACACACACACGCTACACATCAATAATAATCAATACTCCAACATGAATTATTTATCTCCTCTTCAGTCACACTTCATTTTATAATGAAATAACTCATCAGTAGCCTGAACAACACAGTGAAGTAACAGCAGTGAAACGTCTGAATACATTTATTAGATGATCAGCAGACATTAAACTGAATAATCTGCTGATTTCAGACGTTTTCAGTCGTTCGAGAGTCTGTAGATGTTAACCTGAGAAGACTGAACAGATTTAATACAGATCATCTCAACGTACTGGTATAGACACTGTTTACAATAACTGGATTTTTAAGTTGAGATTAAGGTTAGGACTAGGATTGGGATTTGGTTTGAGGTTAGGGTTAGGATTAGTTCCAGGATGAGGGTTAGAATTAAATTTTGGTTTGAGGGCCCCGAGTGGCTCAGCGGGCAAAGACGCTACCACTATGACCAGAGGATCACGAGTTCGAATCCTGTTGCTCTTTGCCATCAACAGCCGGGGCCCTAGAGAGCAAAAATTGGCAGTGCTCTCTCTGGGCGGGTAGATGCCGCTCTCACACTCTATCACTTTCACATTGCAATGTCCGCTGGCTCAGGCGTCTACTGATTGGTCCAATCAGAGCTGGGGACCCTGTGTGCCTTCCTCCGAGTGCGTTAGGCTCCCCAGTGACGGTGTATCAGCGGTGGTTCAAAAAGAAGCGGTGGCTGCATCACACGCAACGGAGGAGGCTTGTGCTTGCCTGCACCCTCCTAGAGTCAGGGACAGTGCAAAGTGATGGGGAGAGGCCTAACGGAGGGGGTGGGCTAATTGGCTACCACTACATTGGGAAGGGGATAAAATTGGCAAAAACCTAGAAATAAATTTATTTAAAAAAAAAAATAAAAAAAAAATTGGTTTGAGGTTGGTATTAGAATTTGGGCCAGGATTAGAATCAGGATTAGTTCAAAATGTATAGGTTTAATATTAGGTTTTTTAGGTTAGGTTTTTGACAGGATTAGGACCAGTTTGAGGGTAAGGATAAAATTTTGGATTGATGGGAAATTTAGGGTTAGGGTTGGAATTAGGTCCAGGGTTATGATTAGGTTTTGGGTTAGGCCAGAGTTAGGATTAGGGCCAGGGTGTGGGTTAGGATTAGTTTTAGATGAGTTCAAGTTTAGAGTAAGTATCTACATCATGTAAGTAATAAATCAACCGCACGGCAACAAGATATTTACTTAAATATGTACATATGCTTAACTAGTTCTATTTCACTGATATATTCTTGATATGTTACTGGTAGTCTGTTGAAAGCTTATTAGCATATTAATCACATAAAATATGGAGATACAGTGGTGCTTGTGAACCCTTTAGAATTTTCTATATTTCTGCATAAATATGAGCTAAAACATCAGATTTTCACACAAGTCCTAAAAGTAGATAAAGAGAACCCAGTTAAATGAGACACAAATATTAGACTTGCTCATTTATTTATTAGGAAAATGATCCAATATGACATATTTGTGAGAAGCAAAAGTATGTGAACCTCTAGGATTAGCAGTTAATCTGAAGGTGATATTAGAGTCAGGTGTTTTCAAACAACGAGATGACAATCAAGTGTGAGTGGGCACCTGTTTTATTTAAAGAACAGGCATCTATCAAAGTCTGCACTTCACAGCACATGTTTGTGGCATGAACAAATGAGATTTCTGAGGACCTCAGAAAAACAGTTGTTGATGCTCATCAGGTTGGAAAAGGACTCCAACAATCCAAGATACAATCCAACAATTTGTACAAGATTGTGTAAAAATGGAGGCAAATCAAGACCAAAAGATTGGTCTTACTCCTCATAATGGTAGACCAACAAAGTTCACTCCAAAAGCAAGGCGTGTAATAGACAGCGAGGTCACAAAGGACCCCAGGGTAACTAAAGGGTCCCCAGGGTCTAAACAACTGAAGGCCTCTCTCACATTGGCTAATGTTAATGTTCATGAGTCAACCATCAGGAGAACACTGAACAACAATGGTGTGCATGGCAGGGTTGTAAGGAGAAAGTCACTGCTCTCCAAAAAGAACATTGCTGCTCGTCTGCAGTTTGCTAAAGATCACGCGGACAAGCCAGAAGACTTTTGGAAGAATGTTTTGTGAACGGATGAGACCAAAATAGAACATTTTGGTTGAAATGAAAAGTGTTATGTTTGGAGAAAGGAAAACACTGCATTCCAGCATAAGAACCTTATCTGTGAAACGTGGTGGTGGTATCAGGTTTGGGTCTGTTTTCTGTATCTGGGCCTGATGGAACAATGAATTCTGAACACTTCTCGGTATGTGTGTAGACTCTGACATAATTAACTTTGCTATCTTAGTAGTCTGCCAATGGCCTTAAACTATGTCTGATATATTAATAATGACATAATTAAACATCAACACTTGATGCTATTTTTTTTAAGTACTCGTATCCTTTTCTTGCCTTATTTTTCCTCTCATCCTTAGAGCTGTTCTAGCTTGTTTACTGCACAGATCTGAACAGCATCTTTGATGAGCAGTGGATGAGGGGTTTTTGTTGTTGTTTTGAGCAGATACAAGACCATAGTAGCCTGCTGTAAATATACGTCTATGTGGTGGCAGGAAATCGATCCTGTCCCACTCTTGCTGCACTTGGCTCTGCTAAACTCCAGGGTGCGGACGCAGGCTTGGTGGATGGGGCAGACATGTGGAAAGCTGGAGAGTGCCGAATATGGGACTTTCTCCTGAGTGCAATTAGAGCAGACAGGAGCGGTCAAACTGAATTAGCATAGCGCTTTGTTATCCTTGCGAGCAATTAATCAGTGCCCTTCCTGGATTGCTGCCATGCTCGATTCATATTTCTGTACTGATGAGTCCTTGTTGATCTGGGCTGTGATCTACAGCCTACTGGGTGTGTGTACATATGCTGTGTGTGAAGAGAGAATAGGAGGCTTTATCACTGTGTGGGAGAGGACGTGGACTGCTGAGTGTGTGCGTTCCAGTGTGAAGT
Source organism: Crenuchus spilurus (assembly GCA_036984385.1). NCBI lineage: Eukaryota > Metazoa > Chordata > Actinopteri > Characiformes > Crenuchidae > Crenuchus > Crenuchus spilurus. The sequence continues at coordinate 3,711 of BRDA01002303.1, forward strand.
GGGTGTTATGTTTCTGTTGGAGAGTAGGTGCATGTACACACAGGCACATCGTGGTGCTAAAATGAGCATTTCTGAAGTCATCAAGGTTGTAATTTAGTCATATTTTGTGCTTTTTAGTATGTGAGTTTGGGAAGCTTGTGTTGGAGCATCATTTTTTATGCTTGTTCATATTCAGTTTCATAAGGAAAGACTTCAAATGTACCAATATTCTAACTTACACTGGAAACAGGATATTTTTGCCTACATCCCCAAACACTGTCGTCTCTTACAGTTCTTCACATTGTGTCTCCTGGCATCGCCTGCACTGCTTCATTAGGCACTGGCTCTGAGTAAGAAATTGCAATACTTATGCATGCAAAAAGGCTTGCTGTAGCCAATATCCCATTTCACTTACAGTTGGTTTTAAGGATGTTTTCACACCAACACTATTTGGTCCGGTTAAAACGAACTCTGGTTCATTTGATCCCTTGGTGCGGTTCGTTTAGTCCGGTGTGAAAACGGTAATCGAACTCGGGTACGGATCAAACGAACCGTACCGAGACCAGCAAGAGGAGGTGGTCTTGGTCTGGTCCCAAACGAACTTGGGTGCGGTTCGCTTGCGGTGAGAACGTGATCCGACCCGACTACGGCGTAACTCCACAAGTTTGAGCTAAATTAGCCGGTTAGCGCTAAAGCTGTACTGTACTGTTGTTGCGCGTCACTAACCAACCGCATAGACTGTGGTGCGGCGCTGTGTCGCATTAGGGCTCTCAATACAGTTAAACAGTGGAATGGAGCCGTGACTCGGGAGGAGACAACGTGTTCACGTGGTTTGTTGGGGCGCATTTTGGTGCATTTAGGTTTGTGCCTGTGTGAAAACAAACCAAATAGCGGGGAAACGCTCCAAGTTAAACGAACTACCAGTGTGAAAATGCCCTGAAACAACTCCAAAATACTCTACAGGAGAAAGCATAAACATTCATAACACTGAATATACGCTAATTTAACATTTTTTTATTCGTCCATTCATCGTGAAACATGACAATGTACACCAAGTGCTCTGCGAGTGTGTCTACACTGTTTTTCCAATATGTGTGGACTTCCCTTCTAATGAGTGCATTCAGCTATTTTAAATTGCACCCATTGTTGACACACACAGCTTCCCTAGTCCCTGTACAGAAGTACTGCCAATAGAATAGGACTCTGGAGCAGATAAGCATGAACATATTGGCACCATGACTAATGCCAGATATGGGCTAGAGGGGTATAAAATGCCCCAGCATGGAACTGTGTTCTCTGGAATGATGGTGCTCCATCCAATATGTTTGGGATGAGTTGGGGATGAGATGGGGTGGTGATCATTCAATATCCTGACCTCACTAATGCTCTTGTCACCGACTGCAATCAAATCCTCATAACAGTGCACCAATCTAACAGAAAGCCATGACAGTTACTCCAACAAAAGCAGGATAAACTCTTTTTAAGACCTTTGATTTAGGAAGAAACGGTGAATGAGCAGGATGTGTTTATATAGTGTCGTCAACAGTTTAATGATAGCACACATTAAACCTCCTATTGTGCTTGGGAACAGGAGCAGCATATGTGTAAAACTGGCGCTCATTAGGACCTGGAATATAGGAATGACCTGGCATTGTCAGTGGAACAAAGACACAAACAAACAAAGGAATGAATAACAGACCGGCAGATGAGCTGACTTCTTGACTTGGTTATGCTTTTAACTTTATCACTGGAGAATTTACACTGTGTAGTACAATAGCATATGGGTGTGGTTATAATTTGTGCAATTGGATGGCCATTTCACCACCAGGACCACCATTAAAAACAACAAAATCACTGTCTGACTCACATACAACCAAATGTTGAGGTACTGTTTTTTTTTTTTTTCTTCGTTTTTTTGGTGTGTGTAAACACTGGTGTCACATGGGAAATCATGACCACCAAGCAGTCTCTAGAGAACCCATCTATTATGATGTTATGCAGTGTGATATGTGCACATATGCTCGAGCAGGGTGCAGATCATTTTGGATTCCATTTAGTAACACTGTGCCATACCGTACTGCCTGATGGACAAACAGCATACGTTTCAAAGACATGAAGTCTGCGAGTCCACGGGATAAAACTGGTTGGTGAGGGTATCAACTTTACCCAAGATTAGGACCGTCCAGTTTTGGCTAAATACATCGGTCATTTGTTGAATACATTATTGGAAAACTTATTCCTAGAGCCCTGTACAGGTATAATTACTGCCCACAAGAACAAATTTGACCTAATTTGAAAGCATTCACCATTTATGTTCAATAAATGATTTGTACGCCCAAGTCATTTATTCCCAAAACATTCGTTTAAGTTCACCGGGTTGTGAAAATAAACACTGGAAGTGGTCCAGCAGCTTTCTGCTTATTTACACAAGAGTTACTTCTGACCCAGAGCACAACTTCTAACACAAAGGCTGCCAAATGTTCTCTCTTGAAACAGTTCAAAGACATAGAAACATTAGTAAAGTCTGGATAAGGTCATTTATTTTGCAGTGTCTGCTATGGCTTGATAAATTGAAAAAAAAATAAAATAATAATAATAAATCCTGGCCACCATTGCTTACTTCTTGCATTGGCCAGTTATGGAACATCACCGCATTTCAACTCTGGAGTTTTTGGCCATTAGGAGGAAATTTTATTTACATTTTTTGCATGTGAATGTTTTGATGTTCTGGCGGGAGCGCCGACTCCAACAGTTTTTTGCCAAATTAAGCCCACAACACCTCCAGAAGGCTCAACGGTGAGCTCTGGTGTCCCAGACCCCCCCCTCTCTCCAAAGTTATTGATTGTGAGATTAAGATTAGCTCATCACTAGAACATTCCTTAACAGTGTTGCCTCAGATTTGCAGATTTATGCGGTTACGCCAATCCCAGACAGCCAGGACGTCCTGCAGAGAGACGGAGTTCCGGACAACATCAAGAGCTTCTACAAAGTCAACAACATCTGGAGGTTCCGCTATGACCGGCCCTTCCACAAGGGCACCAAGGACAAAGAGAACGAGTTTAAGGTGCGCTGCCACTCACTGTTGACTCGTCTGTTGGTTCACTTGTCTGGCCACAGCCTGCCGGCTTTAGCTCTATCTCTCCGTCAATGTTTCATTTTCTCTATCTAATATTTCGGTGCGTCTCTCCATATGTGACTTGGCTTCTTGAGTGTGTGGGTAGGAAAGTGTGCATAGAGCTCAGGTGTGCTCTCATGTGTTGCATTATTCACTCGGAGCCCAGTGAGGCTAATTAAAGTTTTAGGGGCCAGGAGACCAGCTCATTCCAAATATCATTTCCCTCCTCTCTCTCGCTCAATATCCAGCCCAGAAAATCACATCCAAAAAACGTGGATCATATCTACCGCAGGGGTTAGATTTCCCACGGCCTCTAGTGGGTATAGGGTTTGAAATAAACAGTTTAGCCTGCCCGATATTGCATTTTCCCAGACACTGAGGTATGTATTGCCCTGCCTCACTTATCATGAAGTAATATTGTCCAAAAAAATCTCATTAAGAGACAAACTTAAGCTGAGATGATATTTAGATGATACGATTATACTGGAGGAAGCAGTCTTTTTTGAATCTCATCTCCACTAACTGAAGTTCTCCCTGAGTCCTCCCTGTTGAGGCGGCCTGTCAGATATGCATTAGCTAAAACAAGCTTGAGGAAGCCTGCTGAGAATGTCATCTGGAGCAAGACTTATAGATGTGAAATTTGATGAGAGAAGAAGAAAGACTTAATAAACTGAGAGTAGACGCATAATAAACCGGTTTAGAGAATAGTGCACTTGATATACAGATATTGAACAATGTTGCTGTCTTTAAGAACTGGCGTGTGGTATCAAACCTAAAAAAACCTGGTATTTTGTGCCTCCCCCAAGGTCACATTCAAAGGATGAACAAAGATATGAGAATCTTCAGCCCTCTGGTGCAAAGTTGATGTGTATAGATTTAAACCAGGAGCCCTGTGGTCCCAGTGTGAAGCCCAAAGCTAAGTCAGAGTTGACTTATGGACCAGTCAAATGGCCGGCGACCATCTCATGTATATTAGATTTAAACTCTTGCACTGCACAATGGATTTTTTTTTTGTTTTTGGAATTTTTGTTTGTTCTATAACATTTTTATTTTGAGATGTGATCATTTTTCCATTAAAGCAAAGTAATTTTATATTTAAAAAAAAAAACGTAATTACACATTAAACAAATGTATTTATGTGTGGTGAATGATTCCAAAACAAAGTCACAAACAGCCAAAATCTAAATCGGGAGGTTGAAGTTCAACATCAAAAAGAATGTTGAATATAAAATGAAAATGTCCTTTGTTGTCCATAATTTTTTTTAAAAGGTCAACTGTCATATTTTATATTCATTACATATAAAGTGACATCATGCCATTTTTTTGTTTGCTTTAATTGTTGATCAGTATGACTTGTATATCATGAAAGTCAGAAATCCATAATCTCAAATTATTAGTGTTTCATTTGGAATTTGAGTAAATTACTATTCAAACATTATCAACATTAAAACAAAAAAGACTTGAAATATGTCACTTTATATGTAATGAATATATAATATGACCGTTTACCTTTTTGATTTCAATTATGAACACAAGTGTACTTTTTATTGATATCCTGTTTTTTCCTAGTCCTAGTAGACTTAAAATGTATTGTTTGACCTGGTTACTGTACAATGACTTTTTTCAGGGAAATTTTGCCCCAGTTATCGTTCATCTGCCCGGTTTTTTGTTGGCGTGTTCACGTGACTCGTTGTTAATTTTAGTGAAAACAAATCATCCTCCCATGCGTTTGTCATTCATTCTGACTTTGTTTCTGGATGATAATGTTCAAAAACAGAGCGTAAACCTGAAAGAGTGACGTTAAATATTCATTTATCCATTTCATTAGTTTTTTTATTTATTTCTCATTGTTTTCTGTATGTAAAACTATAGTCTAAATAAAATATTTTTTTGGAGTGTCTGGAACAGATTAATTGGATTTACATTATTTATTAAAAGAAACATTGCTTCAGTTATTGTTCAACGGATTAATGACGAAAACTGAGAACATTGTATTAGATGTATGTGATTGTTATAATATAAAAGAAGGGATTTCGGAGTCATGCTTTGTAGCTGCTTTTTCAGTGGAATTTTCACTGATTGCAATAAATCAGTGGAACCATAATGTCATCCATTTTTATCAGCCAACTGGTACGTCAGTCAAGCCTAAACTGTACTCAGTCTTTTATAAGTTCTGCAAAAAAACCAACATAATTTACTGTGCACTATAAAGGACAGTACAAATAGCATTTGATAATTACAGCAGTACTTAGTTGCAGCTGTCAAGAGAGACAGTAATGAATGCGTAGGAACAAATGTGATTATATTTCTGAGGGAGAGTCTGTGTAAGACTGTCAGTGTTATGAGCTGTTTACGATGCCTAGTGCCTGAGGGCGGAAGCTGCTTGTGTGCTAACGTGCATTTGTTTTTTTTGGCGTGCAGAGTCTGTGGGTGGAGAGGACCACGCTGACCCTGGTGCAGAGTCTTCCGGGCATCTCCCGCTGGTTTGAGGTGGAGAAGCGTGAGCTGGTAAGGGAATCACTCACTGACAAAAGCCTTTCCTCTCTCACTACCACTTCTTTAATACCATCCAGTGCAAATATTATCTCTCTGACTGGCTGGTGAAGATGAGACGTTATTGTAATTTCCTAATAAACTTTTATAAAGTCATATAAAATATGACACTTTTCAATTTTTTATTGAATTTATAAACAATAATGGTTTATTGGCACCAAGACATTAGCAGCAGATTCTTTAAGTCATGTCTGTTATGATGTGGAGCCATCATGGTTGGTCCAGCACATCCCACAGATGCTCAACTAGATTGACATCTGATCATTTGGAAGCCATTATTGGTACATACTCACCACTGCTGACCCAACAATCCTGGCAAGTTTCACAAAAGCTCAGACTCAGTTCTCTGGCCATAACAACTTGGCTCATGTCAAAGTAATTCAGGTCTTCATGCCTGCCAATTTCTCCCACATCCAACACATCAGCTGTTCTACTATAGTATAACCCAAATCTTCATCTGTGCTGTTGTTACGAGATCATTATAGAGTTTTGTGCATAAATGTATTTCATTAAACGTTAGCAGAATTATTAATGTTGTGATTTTAATTAGGTTTTACACTGTAATCCATTATTTATTAATTGTCACATCCCTAATATTGGTTCTAGAGCTCAGCTCCAGTGCTCTGTCAGTGATGGCTCTGGTGTGTTGCAGGTGGAGGTGAGCCCATTGGAGAACGCCATTGAGGTAATCGAGAACAAGAACCTGCAGCTGCGTACCCTGATCACGCAGTGCCAGACACGACAGATGCAGAACATCAGCCCTCTCACCATGTGCCTGAACGGAGTCATTGATGCTGCTGTAAATGGAGGCCTTGCTCGCTACCAAGAGGTGAAGCCTAAACTCAACCCCTTAAACTTATAATACAGTTGTTAGGAATTTATCTTTAAAATGCATCCATAAGAAAACAATTAGCTAAACAATATACGTTTGTTAGCTGTCATAGGATCTTGCAGCCTTAGTATACAAAGAGCAGGAGCTGATCTAAACATAATTATACTTAGATCGTTACATCTACAGTTGGTGACAGTGTGTAGGTGGACGCAGTCAAGCAGGCCTGTGATAGTGTGTGTGACATTAGAGGCAAATCAGCAGTGCTTCTATAAATTCCAGTTTCTCCAAGTTCAGCACAAAGACATCAACAGCAGTAAGAGTGTCACAAATCTATATTTTGATTAAATCTGCTCTAAATTTTTCAAAATAAAAAATTCAGATATTGTGAAAAAACACTAATCCTTTCTAGCCAAGACTTTTGAGATCTGAACTGAATTAACAGAGGTGTCTACTTCACAATTATCATTGCAGTTTAAAAAAATGTATGTGGCTTTATTTCTAAAGCTAAATAGTGATTTGACATGTGTTTGACTCATTCAGCGGCATCTAGATTGAATATTTATGAGATGACTGAGTTGAGTCTTTTGTTCAGCATCACCTCAGGTGATAGGCCTTTAGTGGTTCAGATTCCACACATACCACAGCTGCTGGAACCCACCAATAGAATGTCTGGAATTACCATTCTATTATCATATGAATGACATTAGTCTTTTGGCGGGAAAATATTCACAGCTTGACTGACTCACTCTCACAGATGTCTCTGCTTATTTAAGCTCCTCTCACGAGTCTAAAAATATATTGATGCATTGAATGAATGATTGTATGGCATGTTAGCTAGTTTATGATAGCCAACATACAAACGCTCTGCTATCTAAATGAGTATCTAAATTAGGTGCAAAAAGCGCATACCTGGCAACTATGGAGTGGATTTATTTTACGTATATATATATATATATATATATATATATATCAGTGGCGGATGCTGGTCTTTCA
>BRDA01002303.1:11282-25653 GCA_036984385.1 Crenuchus spilurus
ATTGACCTAATTAGTGTTAATTGGTCTTTCAGCTGTTCGTTATATGCTCAATTTCCTTTTTCCAGCCACTTATTGCTACTTGTCCCAACTTTTTTTGGGATTTGTTGACACAAATTTTGAATCAACATATTTCTCCTTTAAAATGTTACATTTACTCAGATTTAACTTTTGATCTGTCATCTATGTTCTGTTACAAATAAGATATTGATATTTGCCATCTCCACATCATTGCGTTCAGTTTGTATTCACAATTTATTTAGTGTCCCAACTTTTTTGGAATCCGGTTTGTGTGTGTGTATATATATCAGTGGTGTATGCTGGTCTTTCAAAGAGGGGAAGCTCAATTTCGGGCTACATCATAAAATTTGTCGGTTTATTTATCCGTAAATTCTACCCTCCATTCCTTTTCAAGAAAATGATCTGTGACCTTGTTGTACCAACAAGGCGTCTTTTCCAGGGACTTGACTAGTGTCCTCTCAATGGCCAGCAGAGCTAGGCTTTTTTTAGTCCATAAACAACCTCAATAAACACTTTTAATCACTAGAATAGGAGATATTAGTCCATAAACAACCTCAATAAACACTATTAATCACTAGAACAGGAGATTTTAGTCTATAAACTACCTCAATAAACACTATTGAAATAAAAAAAACTCCCATGGAAGTTTACACAAAAAGATCACTGATTCGCTCATTTAGCTGTCAATCAAAAAGGGATTCTGCCTCAGACACATCATCCAATCATCATGCAGAAGCTGAGCAACCGGGCCAGCCCACTGCTCCATAGACCGACAGAGACGCTGAGCGTCCGATGGGTGGGACAAAGTCCGGCAATTATCCAATGACTCGTCTCATTTCGCAGCACGCTTTGCTCCGCTATTGAACTCTGTGGACGCTGAGCGTCCACCCTGTTTAAAGCACTGTGAAGCTGCGGGAATGAGTGAGAGGAAAGCTGCGTCGTTACCAGTGATAAGAAGCTGATTCTGAACAAAAGTTGAGCGCGTTGTAGCGCATATTTAGTCAATGACATGTACACACAACAGTATATTATTGATCACTTATTTTTTGACATTCAAGGGGAAGCTGATTTTCCCTTGCAGTCTTAGAGCATCCGCCACTGAGATTATATATATATATATATATATATATATATATATATATATATATATATAAAAATGACTTCCGATAAAGAATTTTTATTACTTTTTCAAAGTCACAAGTTTACATACAATTTGGGAAAGCCCAAACTTCTGGTTTCAACTGTGTATATGGTTAAGTTGAAAAAAATAAAAAAGCACTTTTTTAACTAAAACTTAAAATTTTTAGCAGTTTAAATCTGGACTCAGTCCTGCTTATTATTCAGGCAATAATCTTAAAACATTATTCAGTAGCTGCTATGAAACTAATATGCAGGTTGTGTAGTTATCAGAGAGAGTAACTGAATTTAGGCTCACATAAAAGCTCTTAGGATTTGAGCAGTTAAATTACACCGCCTGGCTTTTCTACTAAACATGACAAACCTGTAGATATTAGATATTCAGCCTCTATAATTATGCTGAACTTTAAGTGAATCTATTAATGTTTGCCTTGGGGCGGACTAGTTACCAAAGCCTGTGTGTCCTGTAGAAGAGTGTAATTTGTGTGTGTCAATAAGTGAGGTTTGGAGAGTGAGGAAAGGCTGCAAAGTCCTAGAGACTTTGTACAAAACCATATTAACTGACTGCAGAGAGTTTCTGTACAAGTCTGTAGTAAATCAGACCTAATGAAAAAAACTACAGTAAAATAAAAGCTATATAGGGACACTACACTGCAAAAATATCCCAGCATGTGACCCCATCTTTAATATGATATTAGGCTAAATATGTAGCATTTCTTAATTTAGAATGCATTATAAGAATATTTAATTTGTACATTTTTTAAAATTGGTTTAACCAAAACCGAAATTCCGCATAAACACTTACATAACTCTGCAAGATTTTATCCTTGAAACAAAACTAAACATACCCCGGCAAACTTAGTGTCTACTTTTCAAATATATGTAGCTTGAAAATATATCGAAATAGATTTTTTAGATTCTTGTGAGAGAAGCTTAAATAAGCAGGGACACGTCTGTGAGAGCGACTCAGACAGCTGCACATATTTTTCCACCAAAAGACGTAATACATCAGCACATCTAAAAATAATTTTTTGGAAAGGTTTAGAGCAGATTTGATAAAAATATAGATTTATGACACTCTTACTATTTGCTGAGTTTGTGCTGAACAAAAAAAACCCCCAAAAAGTGCAGTGTCTGAAATACCCTCAAAGGGTTAACATTAATGAAGTTAGAGCATTAATACTAGCTCAGACCAAATACCCAATATATTATTATGTCCCATAATGCCTGGAAATGTGTGCTAAATGTCTGGTGGAGAGTAAAAAGCTCTACTAAAGCCTATAATCTCACTGTCAACAACTGGGGGGAGACAAGACTGAGCAAAGAAATTGCCTGTATCCTACCTCACATCTCTACTATAGAAGACTTGAGTATCTGGAGCAGCTGCATGTGTGTACATGAAAAATATCAGTGTAGGCCCAGAATTCCCATATCGTAGTGATCCTAGGGCTAGATACAGGCAGTAGTATTTAACAGGATTCTTTGCGATACCCCAGAATGCCTCAGTAAATGAAGTGTAGTTCATCTAGCTGATGGATTGTGTGCAGTGCCTGCTCTTGGGTGGGATGGTCTGGATAGCCCTCTGCCTTCCCACACTTTAAGTCCTGTTGCGTGGCGTGCAGTGCAGAAAATGAACCAAGAGTGCAGCCTTAAAAGCAGCCTCTCCTTCTAGAGTGTAAAAGCTCTGGGAAAATCTATAACGTCTTGAAGTCTACATGCTTGAGCTGGGTCAACCTGGCAACGCTCTCAAGTGTGCATGACTGTCTGTTGCATAGCAACGTCGCTTTAATGCACCTGCAGTATTCACCTTGATAGACTCGGCAAGTGCATCGTCAAGGGAGTCAACTCTGTATGAGGCAGTGACCACCTGTGTGTCTGTGTGTGTGTTGGGGTTCAGGCATCTGTGCATGCATTACTGTGCACATTTCTCTCATGGCTTCCCCAACCAGTGTTTCTGTTTGGACCGCTGAGCCTTGAGTGAGCAGATTTAAATGGATTCAGATTGTAATACATGGCAGGAGACGCAATCTGCTCATTACTGAATGGCCCAACTTTTGGCATTAATATTTAGATTTATTGCTGCTATTTAGGTTCAGCCCTTAAGGAAAATCTATTTCATTCAGCTCTCATTTGCAAGCCTCTCAGTTTTAATTGACTCTCTCTAATGATTTTTAGTCTCCCCTGACAGTGATTTTCCCTTTCAGTATTCACAAATTGATATTATTAGTGTCATTTTTTTTAATATTCCTTAAAGACACAAAATAAGATGGTGAATCATTTCCATTTTCTAACATTTTGCATGTTTCACTAGAAGAAAATGCTAATTTATGCACTTTAGATAGATGTACTGGTCAATAATTGACTAATTTTCTAGAGCCAGAGTAAGCCTAAATTAAGTTTCTTTTTAATCTTAATTCTTTTAATCTTAATTCCCCTGTTAATTGTGATTTTGCAAAATCCTTTTTATCTGCTACTAAGCTTAATTGTCACCTCAAAACCAAAAAAAAAGTTCAAACGGTTCTGGTTTATTCACCTTTTTGACATTCTGACAGACCAATTTGGCAAGGCCAATAAGAGAAGTTTGAACTACAGTGGTACCCCTACTTACGAGCATCCCCACTAACGAGTATTCCAGGTAACGAGTCGAGATCTCAGAATATTTTTGTTCCAGGTAACGAATAAAATTCCAAGTAAAGAGTAGCGTAAATTAGTTAAAGTATGCCAACCGCTAGTGGCGCGGCGGTCATAGCATCCCCTAGATGCTAGCGTAGAAGAAGAGGTCAGACCGCTGTCCAGTGAAAGTGAAAGTGCTAGTGAAAGTAACACAAAGACAGCAAAAGGTAGTGAACAAGAAAGTTAGATACATTTTACTTTTACTTTTCATATGATAAGTGTAACCATGCCATACACGTACGCCCGTCCTCCTGTCCTCCTTAGCCGCCAGCCTACACGAGCGCCGTCGTCGTCTCGTTTATGTTTTAAAAACCCATATAAACACATTATTTAGCATATTAAAGTATACTGTATATTGGCCGGCTGACACGGATTAATCAGTTTTACATGTATTCTTATGGGGAAAATGCATCCAGCTCGGCTCCTGCACGGATTAAACTCGTAAGTAGGGTTACCACCACTGTATGTTCATTGTAGTTCTTCATTGGAAATAGTTTTTAATCGGGTACTGTACTACACTTAATTGTTGCTGGGGAAGGTGACCCCAGTTCCACCAGTACTAGTTTAATATTGCTTTTAGACTTTTGCTCTAAGTGTAATTTCTGAAGCCCATAATAAACATACATTATTGTTGTTATTATTATTAATATTATAATAATAATAATGATAATAATAATAATGTATTTCAGTGGAACAGCTCAGGGGGCTACATCTCTAAAAATATATTGAAAATAACCTGATGTATAGTTAATACGGTGAATAATACTATTTTTTTTGTGTTTATTTTTTAGCATTTGCTTATTCGTAGGCATGCTGTAAGACTGCAGTGCTGAAATGCTTACTGATATTTGTTGGAGTTTTGGTGGAACAGCTGCTCTGTCAGATTTAGGCCACTGGAGTTGTTCTGTGTGGCTCTTTGAAGCCGGAAGAAGGCACAGCCTCCTGTAGCTTCTCCTCTCAGGCTGGCTCTTTGGAGATACAGGCCCGTCATCCTTGGGAGAGATTGCAGACAAATCCAGGCTCTGTTCCTCACCCCGCTCTCTTTCCCTTCCTCTAAAGATTTGAAAAGACTGTGTTCCTGAGCTCTGTTCTCAACAGTGTTCCTTTAAAGCTCTGTGTTTTCTCCAAGCCGGCCGAATTTCGCCCTTCATTCCTACAGTCTGACGTCATGACATCACAAAATAGCAGCCGAATGTGTGTAATCATGGAGTAAAATCAAAGGTGCAAAGCGCATCCTCTTCTCTAGGCATCTGGATATAGTATGTATAAGAATCAGCTAGAGGCTAGATGACGTATGCACTTATACAAGTGTGCTAGAGGTCATGAGTGGAAAATATTAATATTTATGACCGAATCTGGTACCGACAGGAAATCCCAAAGTCAGGGATTATTAAAATGTTAATACCTTAGAGAATTTTGTCCTTCAACTTCTAACTTAAGTTTTTCACCTTTTCTAAAATATATTTTCTGATTTACCAGACAAGGTTGCAGACTTAAGCCGACAGCTGAAGATTATGATGCTTATTTTTTATTTATTTATTTTTGGCTTCAAAGATAGTTTGCATGCATCGTGTTTGGAAGTTCTGAGCGTGTGTCTGTGTGTTTTCTTCAGGCTTTTTTTGTGAAAGACTACATGATGAATCACCCAGAAGATGGAGATAAGATCGGACGCCTGAGAGAACTCATGTTTGAACAGGTCAGTATTGATACATCTTTTAACACACAAGGCATATACTAACCAAATTCATCATTCATTCAGTGCATAATTTAACATCTCCCGCTCATACATCATTTTCGGCTTTTCATCTTAAGAACATGTGGGCCAAACAAAGATATCTTTTGGTGTTTAGAAACTTCTGTGACACTATTTCTGTCTTTGTTGTGATGTGACTGTAGACCTCAGCTATAGACATCTACATATAGAATCTAAAATCATTGTATCAAAAACACAAAAAATGTCTTTACTATAAAAGCACAAACATGCTCAATAAAACATTGTATAGATTCAAAATGTTAAGGTTGTAAATGTGAACATATAATGGTAAAAATAAAGATAAAATGCAGCTATATACAACTACAGTGGAACCTTGACTTACGAGTTTAATTTGTTCTGTGACAGAGCTCGTAATTCAATTTGCTAGTATATCAAATTAAATGTCCCCATTAAAATGAATTGAAAAGCTATTAATCCGTTCCATCCCCCGAATAACCACACTCATTTTTAAAATAAGAGAAATGTACTTTATAAATAACAAATGTATAAAAAATAACATCATGATAAAGGAGAATGTAAAGAAATAATGTGGTTCCTCCCTTTTAAAAAGTTAGGCAAATGTTATTACACAGCGCCAACGCACAACCTCTTCTTCTCAGCACTGATCTTGGCACTCACTGTCTTGGGACCCGTGGTTAAAACTAAGAAATGTTCTATAATAAACAAAATGCAAAAACAAAGCAACAGAGATACATCAGAGATGCTTGCATGGCAAGATAACCACATGAACCGAACGCTTGCTGGGCAACCTAGTGGTGGGTGGTATAAGCTCGCTGGCTCGTAACTGAGATCTGTGCTTGCATCATAAAGCAAAAAATCTACCAAGCGACGACTCGTATCTTGGAAAATTCATAAGTTGATTCACTCATAAGTCAAGGTTCCACTGTACTTACAATAAAAGCAGGTAAGTAAATTTATTTTTGTCCTTTTGGTGTCAGTGTTGACAGGCTATCCTGCATTATTTGGCTTCCTCGCAGGCATTTCGCCCCTTCAACTTCACTATTGACACAGATATGATTTTCACGTTTTAATGATTATATCTGATGCTCAGCCTGTCAGCATAGATCCAAACCTAGCAGAGTTTTTAAGTCAATGCTCAACCACACTGTTTTTTTACTGTGATGGCTTGAACCAGTCATGTGATTTGATTATACTGGAAGGGTCAGCATCTCCTGAGGGTTATGTGTTATGATGCTATTTTCATTGCATTGTAAGCTTGTGTGTGTTCTCTGTTTATCTATTTCAGGCACACATACTGGAGTTTGGTCTGACAGTCCATGAGAAGTTTGTTCCTCAGGATATGCGCCCGCTGCATAAAAAATTGGTAGACCAGTTCCATCTCATGAAGTCCAGCCTAGGAATTCAGGTAAATCTCCAATTAGCTGTGAGCTACTAGTTTCTAAATAGAGCAGGAAGAATTGTTTTAAAATACTAAACTTTGCCTTCTTTTAGAACTTTAATAGGTTTACATGCACTTGGATTAATACTCAATCTTACAGAAGAAGAAGCACGTGGCGTAAATGTAAAATTTCAAATGAATTTTTTGTATTTTAGTAATGCCAACCATCGTACATCGTTCTTTATCCAGCTTTGTGTGAGCAAGCGTTTATTTATTTATTTTAAAACATCTATCTTATTTGCAAGCTTCTACAAATGTCTCTGTTTAGTGTTTCTGCCATCTAGAAGATTAAAAATATTGTAATTCTTCATTTCCTCAGCCATGCAGAGTGTCAGCATCGCTCCAAAACTGTTTTGTTGCCACCTTACAGTGGTACATGCATTGAAATCTGACTACTGAGCTAAAATTCAGCTCTCTGTCATACTCCGATCTAAGAAATCAGACTATGCTGTTTACATGACCACTTCAGCAATCAGATAACTGCAGAAATCTGATTATAATTGGATTAAGTGAACGTATGTGCATTCATTAAGTCATACTGCTGCCTAAACTACGTCAACTAGTGTGTAAGAGCTTACATAAGATCTGGAAGTGTTGGTGATGTAGTATAGGTGACTATTGAGTTCTAGTGTTTGATAGCAAGGTCACGTGTGCTTGGACATTGTGTATGAGGTAGATTGGGTCAAAATGTTCAGTAAAAGTCTAATATTTCTTTTTATGACACTTCATAGTTTTTGTATTTTTGGGAAATAACAAAAATACATAAAATTGTTACCTCTGTATGTCTTTATATGCAGTTCTGTATTTGTAATATGCCCTTTATCAGCAGTCATTTTTAAGCTTGCTTATTTAATTCTTGTAGGAGTTCCCAGCCTACGTGCGAGCCAGTCCCATCCACTTCCACAATGGAAGCCCCCGTGCAGGCCGCAACTCAATGCCCAACATACTAAGTCCAGAAGGAGGTCGCGTGGTGCCTAGACGCAGGTATCTATTATCTCAGAATTAAACCTGCCAAATGAACTTGCCTAGCAACGTGGCGCCAGCACGTTTCCGTGACGTCATTGGAATGCTATCCATATCTAACTGCATTGGTTTCTGTGACACCACAAAAGCAGGGAATGTGAAACGTGCTGCTTAATTTAATTTTATGGACTGAGCGCAAGGAAAAAAATGCAGGAAAAGTTAGTTTTTTATATGGACCCTTTAAGATCTAACTTCAGTTGAGTGTTCTAGTGAGAAGTGATGTGGTGATCACCACTCGTTGCACCATTAGGAGACGACTACACCATATTTGTGTCTATTTGCACTTATTGAACTGGAAAGCTGTCTGTGTTAACACCGTCAGTTTGCTGTAATCACCCCACAAGTGCAAAGATCTTAATACTCACAGCTCTGCTTTAAATAAAAACACCATATGGAAGACTAATTCTAACACCTTGTGTGTGTGTGTGCGTGCGCGCAGTCCTCTCAGCTATCCTGCGGTGAACCGCTACTCTTCATCCTCACTGTCATCGCAGGCCTCCAATGAAGTGAGCAACATCACCGGCCAATCAGAAAGCTCAGACGAAGTCTTCAACATGCAGGTGAGCATCTCCAGCCCAGTGTGCTGACAGCTCTCTCTCTCTCACACACACACACACACCGTCTGGGCTCAACAAAGCTCTCAGACTCTTACAAACTCAGCCCTGCCACCTCTACCCTTACTACACCTCCTCTTACATCTCTTTATTCTCTCGCTATCTCTTTGCTCCCAATCAGTCTCACTTTCATCTTTTCTCCTAATCTCACTCTCTTCACTTCTGTCTTCTACTCTTATCTCTCTCTCTTAATTGCCCTCACACTGTTTTCATCTCCATCTCCCCTTCTCTCTCTTTCACACACACCTTCTTAATCTCTCTGTCTTTTCTCACCATTTTTTCTCTCTCTATGACAATAACATTCTCAGGTATGAATTGGGGGGGGGGGGGGGGGGCTGGGTTGGAATGATAATGCCGTTCTCAAGCTTTTATCTTGCACTGTATCTTTGTCAGAGAACCTTGCTGATCTCAGAGGATTGTTTGCAGTTCTTTGTTTTTTTTTCTTCTATGGTTTTCAGCCCAGCCCATCTACCTCGAGTCTCAGCTCCAATCACTCAGCCTCTCCCAATGTCACCAGCTCAGCTCCGTCCAGTGCCAGAGGTGAGGACGGCCACTCCGCTTTACCTCCAAGCCCACAGTGTATGTTCACGATGATCAGAGCTCTGATTTAGCACAGCCTTTATTTGCTCACACTCTGTCGTCAAGGCAGTACAGACCTGTTGTACATGCACACTACCAACCAAACTCGGCTGCATCATTTGCATAGTTTTAATGGCTTGAATTTAGAGAATTAGTGAAATTTAGTATTAAGCAGACATGGATGTATCATCTTAATTGCATGTGCCTCAAAACATTTGTGCTTGGTAATAAATTAACCCATCCTACCTTTAAAAAATTTAGACCCATCCTACCTTAAAAATGCATATAGGGGCCTTGAGTAGCTCAGCAGGCTAAGGCACTGACACTATGATCAGAGGATCGCGAGGTCATGCTCTTTGCCATCAACAGCCGGAGCCCAAGAGAGCAAAATTGGCAGTGCTCTCTCTGGGCGGGTAGATGGCGCTCTCTCTCTCACCATCACTCTCACATTGTAATGTCCGCTGGCTCAGGCGTCTACTGATTGGTCCATTTGATACTAGAGACCCTGCACTTTCCTCCGAGCACATTGGTTGATGATGGCGGTGGCTGTATCACACGCAACGGAGGAAACGTGTGCATGTCTGTACCCTCCTAGAGTCAGGGACAGTTCAAAGTGACAGGGAGAGTCCTAATGGGTTGGGTTAATTGGCGACTACCACATTGGGAAAGGGAGAAAATTGGCAAAAAAAAAAAAAAAGTGCATATAGATCTTACCAAGGCTGCCTATGATTTTAGCCCAGGATACACAGTTGGTTTAGTATATGTAGAGGCTAACACCAGTGACCCAGTCTGAATTTAGATCCCTGGTTTGGGCAATCACACAACACTACTACTATAAGAGTCATTGGTCAAGACTCCTAACACTGCATTTTCAAATCACCGATGTCGGAACAAAACCTGATATTTCTCTTTTTTGCATCATTTGGTAATGTCAGCCAGACTTCAGATTGCATCAAATTTTCATGATCAACGGACTTAAAATGACTAATTTTATTTTAAAGGTAGGGTGGGTCTAAATGAAAGTATTTGCACCAACATTCCTGGTTGCAGTATTACACATGTCAATGACATTTATTGTTGTTAATAGTTTAATTTAAACGGTCATATTTTATATTAATTACACGTGACGTGATGTTTTACTGCTGATCAGTATAGTTTATAGCTCATGAAAGTCAGAAATCTCTAATTTGAGCTTTAAACAGTATCAACATTAAAACAAAAAAGGCTTAAAATGTGTCATGTTGTGTAATTTCCATGAAGATATATGACTGTTTATGCGCACACGTACAAATTCATTCTGCTCTCCATTGAATGCAGACTGTTGGAGGAATATACTGAGGCATTTTTAGAAGGCGATAGTGTTTTCTTGGCAGGCTCCTTCCTCCCTGGCTTCACTGGGACCTCCATAAAGCGCAGACAGGCTGTAATGTGTTGGGGAGAATTACAGGCGGTGCTGCAAGAGTGGTGATGTTGATGGCTGTGGTGGTGAGGTGGAGTGGCAGGAGAGTGCTGCCCAGTCCCCCGCTGATGGAGGAAACATGCCAGGCTGCAGGCAAGCCTGAGCCGCTTGCGCTGTCTGCAGATCCATCGCACCACCAAATAGCCGTCTGTCACCAGCACAGTACAATTCTCACCTCTGCGGGGGAGGGACTGGGGGAGGGGAATATTTATCTTGCACTGACTGTTTAGCAAGACAGGAGAAAGGGTACAAGGACATATAGGCTTTGTATGAATGTATGTGCACATTATTGTATGTTACGCTAGTCTAACACCCTCTCCTAAACCTTTTCTCAGGTTCACCACAGTTATCAGAGAAACACAAACACGGCCGGGAGAACTCCTGCCTCTCCCCGAGAGAAAGACCCTGCAGTGCTATATTTCCCAACCCACTTGACCCCACACAGGTAAAAACAATATAAACTCTGACCCCCTTGATGCCACACAGGTTAATAGATTATATACTGCTCTCAACCTCACACAGGTAAATTCACTCTATACCCCAAGCTTGACTCCAGACTGGTAAATACACTCCATTTCAGGGGTGCTCAACCTCAGTCCTGGAGGGCCACCATCCAGCCACTTCCTAGCTTAAACACACTTACTTGGCCAATGTGCAAGCACACAGAGGAATTTGACCACCGCCTTTAACTCGGACATGCAGTGAAACACACAAGTGCCTGTAGCAGTGGGCAGCCCAAATCCACAATGCCTGGGGAGCAGTTGGTGATGCCTAAGGGCACTTCAGTTATGTCCTGCCTGGGTCAAACCAGTGACCCTCTAATTCTCTAACCACCAGGTCATGGCTGCCCACTGCCACCTGAGTCAGGTGCATCTCAATAGGATGTGATGGATGCAGCTCTTTAGGACCAGAACACCTCTGCTGTACCTTTTTGACCCTAAAAGTCAAGAAAACCCATGAACGGGTAGATGTACAGTATGCATTTGCTTATATGCATTTGGCATAAAAGTAACTACATTGATTTACTTAACAGTTACAGTCATGTTACATTTTTTTGCTGTTGGAACAAAACCTTGTATCTCCAAAATGGTAACTTTACAGGAGAATATCATCACTTTTAATTCAAATCAATGTAAAAAAAAAAAAAAAAAACTTTACCAAAAAAAAACAAGTAATTGTAAAAAAACAAAAATATTGGTCCATTGATCATGAAGCTTTCACACAATTTGAAGTCTGGTTTGTGTTATAAATGTTGCAAAAAAGTGGAAAAAAAACCCCAAAACATTTGCGATATAAGGTTTTGTTCCAACACCAACAATTTGATCCACCCAAACCTCCATCTGTTCACCCCTACACACAATATAACAAAGTGGTAATATACTGCAACCCATAAAAAGTAATTAAACTTAGAACCCAGTAGACCTAAGATAATAAGTGTCTACAGGGATCCTGCCGATAGTTCCCTCGAAAGTCTTATAAAGTCTTAAAATAGAAAAGTAAATTAAGATGGCAAATATTTAAATAAGTCTTAAAATTATTTTTTCATTATTAGAATTTTTACATTCTAAGATGCCTAAAGACCAGGATGAAAGTCAGCAGCTGCTATTGTTGTATGACAACTCCTCACTTATATCACACAATGCAGGCATACATTGCTGACTATGATAATACTGTGCTTGATTGACCAGCCCACTCAAGCTATAAGCCATATTGATCAACTGTAAAACAGAAAAGGCCGGAAATGTCACTTTATACATGTCATTTGATAGTTTGCTGTTGAATTAAATTATGAACACAATATTTGACTGAAAAATAAGTATTTCTACAGTGCCCTCCATAATTATTGGCACCCTTAGTTAAAATGTGTTAAAAGCCTTAAAATAATCTCACTCTGAAAAAGTTTAGTAAAAAGCAACCTTCTACTCAAGTGAAAAAATCCTGACTAAGAAATAATTATTTCCCATAAAATGACCTGTTCCACAATTATTGGCACCCTTAACAATTTCTTGGAAATAAATGTATTTGAACCATTTTTGTCATTTCTACTGTAGTTTCAAAGATCAAAGTATCTAGGAACCTTTAATTAGTAATTAATAATTTCCTGTTTCCCTGGGGTATAAATATGGCATCACACAAAGGCCTATTTCTTTTACTCACTCTTAAACATGGGAAAGACAAGAGAAGACACTATTCAAGTAAGGCAGATGTGTGTTGACCTTCATAAATCAGGCAATGGCTACAAGAAAACAGCCACTCACCTGCAGATGCACTTATCTACAGTCAGAACAATCATCAAAACAGGTTCTTAACCTTTTTTGAGGCACCAAACCCACCAGTTTCATATGCGCATTCACTGAACCCTTCTTTAGTGATAAATAAAATATGATTTTTTTTTTCCCAAATTCAAGACGTAGGTATATGTTTTTTTTTTACTGGTGCACAAAATGAGCCATGCATGAACATCACCTTGTTCAAAGAACAAAACCAACACACTGCATGAACTCGCAACAAATTATGGTATTATTTTATTTTGGCCTCATAAAAGAATTTCAGCCCAAAAAATATTTTTTTAACCATTTTACTAATTAAAAAATTATTTGGATTTTTTAAAGAATTTAACATTTTTTAATAGCTTAATTATTTTTATTTTAAATTTAATTTGTTTTTTGTCATTTTGAATACACAAAATACTTTTTTGGGGCCAGAATAAAGCATTGCCCAAATTACATACCTGCAAATCAGTGTGACTTCTGCTGATGTTTTTGGGAGACCAGTTCAGATATGCATGGCTTCACCTTGGCAAGTGCTACTCTCATGTCATCTTCACGGCAAAGTTTGTTCCTTTTCTTCGCTTGTATGCCTCGACATATTTAGTATGGATTAAAATATTAAGAAAGAAACCACACGACGTACAACTATGACAGCCGTTGACTACTGCGCGCGCTAAATTCCCCGCAGCACTGATTGGCCAAGCAATGTAACGTGATCCTCTGCAGCAAGTGATGGCCAAGCAGGGCGTGTCATCACGACTTTACACAAGTGTGTCTTTACCTCCGTGGCAGAGGCTCCTCCGAACCCCCGAGACTGACTCATCGAACCCCAAGGGTTCGACAGAACCCAGGTTAAGAACCACTGATCTAGAACTGTGACAAACAAGCCTGGAAGGGGACGCAAGTGGAGGAGTTTGCCAAGTGGTACTGGGATTTTAACTGGGACCGAGTGCTTTGGTCAGATGAGACCAAAATAGAGCTTTTTGGCAACAAACACTGTAAGTGTAACACCAAGGATGAGTACGCAGAAAAACACCTCATGCCCACTGTTAAGTATGGGGGAGGATCGGTGATGCTGTGGGCCTGTTTCAACTCCAAAGGACCTGGGAATCTTGTAAGGATACATGGGATCATGAACTCTTTGAAATATCTGGACATTTTGAATCGGAATCTGTTGGCCTCTGCCCGAAAGCTGAAGATGGGTCATCACTGGGTCTTTCAGCAAGATAATGACCCTAAACATGTGGCCAAATCTACTCAAAAATGGTTCCCAAGGCACAAAATCAAGCTCCTCTTAAAGCTTAGATTTTTCTCTTTTTTTGCATTGTTGTCCAATGTTATTTTTTAAGAATTTATTAGAAGCCAAAGAACACTTTTTAACCAGGGGTGCCAATAATTATGGAGGATGCTGTATATATATATATA
>BRDA01002303.1:25881-47295 GCA_036984385.1 Crenuchus spilurus
CTAGAACTGTGACAAACAAGCCTGGAAGGGGACGCAAGTGGAGGAGTTTGCCAAGTGGTACTGGGATTTTAACTGGGACCGAGTGCTTTGGTCAGATGAGACCAAAATAGAGCTTTTTGGCAACAAACACTGTAAGTGTAACACCAAGGATGAGTACGCAGAAAAACACCTCATGCCCACTGTTAAGTATGGGGGAGGATCGGTGATGCTGTGGGCCTGTTTCAACTCCAAAGGACCTGGGAATCTTGTAAGGATACATGGGATCATGAACTCTTTGAAATATCTGGACATTTTGAATCGGAATCTGTTGGCCTCTGCCCGAAAGCTGAAGATGGGTCATCACTGGGTCTTTCAGCAAGATAATGACCCTAAACATGTGGCCAAATCTACTCAAAAATGGTTCATCAAGCTCCTATCATGGCCATCTCAGTCCCCAGACCTCAACCCAATAGAAAACCTGTGGGGTGAGCTGAAGAGGAGTGCGCATAGGAGAAGACTCTGTACGATTTAGAGAGGTAGTGCAAACAGGAATGGTCAAAGATGCCTCTTTCTGTATTCTCCCATCTTGTGATCTTGGTGCCTCAATGGCCTGTGTCCTTACAGATCAGTCTCCTTTGACTAAGCCAACATGAGGATTGCCTCCTTTAGCATGCTTTTGTTTCTCCTCTGCAGAGGACGATGCCACATCCTGCAGGAGATGCCTCTCTGCCTCGCAGTGACCCAAACATCTCCAATCCAGACAAAGGTGAGCTACATTTATCACTGCAGACACACACACTGCGTTCCAGTGTTGCTGAAAGATTTGTTTTGTGAGATGTTTTGATGGTTGCCTAGCAGGATTTGATGGTAGCTGACAGCTGAGCTCTCTACTTGTCTTGTGGCAGCTGCGAGTGTGTGACCGGCTCACACTGAGGTTCTTCAGTTCTGTTCTCATCACTATTCAGATACAGGGGGGAAATATTTCAGTCACCATCCGCTCTTCCATTTATCTATTCTCTCATTGAAATCTGCATTTAATGCCTCCGAGGTACAAAGGCAGCCTTCGATTCCCAAGGGCGATGGGTTTTCTCCAGCGTTCAGTTTTATTGAAGGCAAGATTTAAGTCAAATATTTATTTATGATATTCATGCTGTACGCGTCTGCAGTTCTGAAAGCAGTGCTGCTTCGTTACAGCATATTCCAAGGAGATCTTGAGGATCTGCTTGAGAAGCCCCCTTGTTTAATTAAAAAAGACCCAACGTTTTGATTGCTTTCTTAGAACTTCTGGAGAACGTTAGACGATTTGAGCGAACTGAAGTGTCGTTTGAATAAAAATTTGACATCCTTACTAATGTAGCATCCTGTGGCAAATGCAGCTCTGGAAAAAAATGAGACCACTTCAGATGTCCAAGCTAATCTCCAGACCTAAACCCCACTAATCAATGTCATATAATGCATGTTTTGTTGATGGATGCAAGAAAAATGATTACCATTAATTGGTTGAAGTCTGATCCCCTTACAATTGGTCAATGGTTACAAAAAGTCAAAGATGTTTATATGATGGAACACATGACTGCACAGTTACAACTAAAACTACTGAACTTGATAAGAAAATGGTCACCTATTATAAATTATCTTAATTAGTACATATGACAAATTGGAATATATGCCTAGCTATGTGTAGGTATGTGTATGTATAAATACATAAGAATGAAGAAATGGAAGGTATAAAAAGAGGTATACATGTTATGTCTTTAATGTATATTAAGTGAAGCCTGATCTCAAGGTAATTTTGTTATATCTGGTTATATATTGTTAATTGTATGTTGTTGTGTATTAATGGCCAAGCTGTTGAGTGTTTGTGCCAGTAGTGGCATTAAGTCTCAACAACAACAACAATGTGTAAGGAGCAAAAGCAGGCTTATTCCATTAAATACTGATTTCTGAACATTAATTTAAAAAAAAATGAATGGAAGTAAACTTGTTTTCTATGCATTATTTGAGGTTTGAAAACGGCATATTCTTATGGGTTTTTTTAATCAGATGTCTGTAAATAAATGCTCTAAATTGCAATTTTTTCAATTGGAATTTGGGAGAAATATTATCAGGACCACTACAGAGCAGGAATTTTTTGGGTGGTGGAACATTCTTAGCACTGCAGAGATACTGACATGGTGGTGGTATAAGTGGATCAGATACAACAGAGCTGCTGGAGGTTTTAAACACTGTTAGCTCAGATGTAAAGTCAGAGACAGCAGCACATCTGTTGCTGCACAATTTGTGTTAGTACTCTCATCCTTCATTGGTGGTCGGTCACAGGATGCTGCCCACAGGACACCGTTGGCTTTATAGTTTTGGTTGGTGCACTATTTTCACTCCAGCAGTGACACAGAGGTATTTAAAAACATCAGAACGTCTGATATTACCACAACACACACTAACACACCACCACCACGTGAGTGTCACTGCAGTGCAGAGATCCTATAGGGGTCATGACCACTGAGGAATAGTGGTCAGCAAAGTATACAAACAGATGGACTACAGTCTTGTGGACCTGTATGCTCAGTGCAGCTGATACAGTGGATTGTAGATATAAGGAGGTGTTCAGAATATTCGGATACGACTGTATAAACACTGAAATATTAGACACATCATTCACGGTCTCTTAATTTTTTTCCAGAGGTGCCTTTTTCTCATGTACTTAACGTAAATAAGACACTGCTATACTCTCTTTGGACTGTGGTGATGCTGAGCAAAGTAAATTGACCAAAGCTACATGTTTTGTGTGTGAAAGTGGTCAAGCCTGCCCCGAGTAGCTGGAGTCTTGATACCCCGCTCTCTGACTCTGTCGGAAAGCTGTTGTGCCCCCCTGTCCCTCCTAGACCACCGTACTCAGGTAAAATGAAATACAACTGCTTTAACTGCTCCTGTCTGCCGACACTAATATTTCTCACATCTTTTTAACCTTTAAACTTTTGACAGGTTTGGTTTAGTCTTCCTCACTGTACTTAAAGGAATATTCCAGAGTTCAGAATACTCTTCGTCTGCCACAGGTATACTGCGGCTTTTACAGGACTTGTGATGACAGTCTTACCAGATTCTTTTGCATCCAGAGTGATGTCCAGGATGCAGGCTGACCAAGCCCAGCTGAGCATCTATCTTCTATAGTCCTCAAAGATGCATCCGTTTGGTTTCAGAATATAGAGGAGATTGCTACAGTCGAGAGTTAGGCATTTAGTCAGAAGGCACAGTGACACGTGTAAATCAGGAAAGCTGACTTCAGTCAAAGGCCCCTTTTTCTAGGCTATCAGTTCCCTGAGGATAATTCTCAACTGACTGCCACATTCGTATAGCTGTGATAAGACAGAATAACCAGACTTGGGGATAAATGTATAATAATGTATATTACCCACTACACTGAACATTTTCCATACTCCTGTTTCTGAAGAATATTCTTTAGTCTAGTTGTTTGGAGACTGTGATAAGCTCCAGTAATTCTACTGCTCCAGATACTCAATATTCTGGGGTAGAAGAGAGAAATAGGACATTTTCACTTTTTAGCTCGGTTTTGGTGTCTCCCACAAGTTTTTACAGTGAGATTATAGGCTTTAATACAGTACTTTACTGTTCTGGAAATGTAATATCTATTTTGAGCAAGGCATCATGGGAAATAGGTGTATGGTTTGTATATTTATTTCAGGAAAAAGATGTACTCTAGTTGAGATATACTCTAGTTGCAGATATCGCTTGCACTGGTGTTTAATAGTGGTTACTGAGGTTGTTTATAGATTATTTCCTGTCCTAATGATTAATAGAGACTTTAATTAGGTTGATAATGGACTAGTATTTAATATTCTACAATATTAGAATATAATATTCTAGAGTGTATATTAAGGTTGTTTATGAATGATTGTCCTATTCTAGGGATTAAAAGTGTTCATTGTCTTTTTTATGGACTAATATCTCTTTAGTGATTAATGTTTATTGAGTTTGTTTATGGAGTAATATCTCTTATTTGAGTGATTAATGGTGTTCATTGTGTTTATTTATTAACTAGTATATCCTATTCTAGTGATTTAAAGTGTTCATGTTTGTTTATGGACTAATATCTCCTATTCTAGTGATTAACAGTGTTTATTGAGGTTGTTTATTGACTAATATGTTATTCTGGCAATTAATAGTGTTTATTGAGGTTGTTTATGGACCAATATCTCATTCTAGTGAGCAATGGTGTTTATTGAGGTTGTTTATGGACTAATATCTCCTATTCTAAAGATTAATAATGTTTACTGAGGTTGTTTATGGACTAATATCTCCTATTCTAGTGATTAATAGTATTTATTGAGGTTGTTTATGGACTAATATCTCCTATTCTAGCGATTAATAGTGTATATTGAGGTTGTTTATGGACTAATATCTCCTATTCTACCAATTAATAGTCTTTATTGAGTTTGTTTATGGACCAATATCTCTTATTCTAGTGAGTAATGGTGTTTATTGAGGTTGTTTATGGATTAATATCTCTCATTTTAGTGATTAATGGTGTTCATTGTGTTCATTTACTAACTAGTATTTCTTATTCTAGTGATTAAAAGTGTTCGTTTGTTTATGGACTAGTATCTCATATTCGAGCAATTAATAGTGTTTATTGAGGTTATTTATGGACTAATATCTCATATTCTAGTGATTAATGGTGTTCTTCAATGTTGTTTATTGACTAATAACTGCTATTCAAGTGTATCCACAATATTCTTACAACCTGTGATGCCTTGCACAAAACAAGTGTTAAACTTCCAATGGACAGTAGATTTCTATACTAAAGCCTATAAGCTTACTGTCAACAGCATGTATGTGTTGTCATGGAAGATTTTGGGTGACCGCAAACTTTTGAGCTGTAGTGTAACTTCCAAAAATAAAGTACACAGCACTGTCCCACCTCTGAAGTGTAAATTATACAAGCATATTATAATTCACAAAGCACTTCACTGTAATATTCATGAAACTATTGTTATAATGTACGAGTTGCATAAAAATATAACTTAATTGAATTCAGCATCTGCTCATTGGCTTATACGAGTTTCAAGTTTGCAAGTTTTCCACTTTCTTAAGTGGAGGGAAATGCACTAGAATTATGGTCTGCAGTTAGTACACTACAAAGGCAGGAGATGGAGATTAGGTTGAAAAACACTGGAGTATTCCTTTAGCCTCTGCTTTTTATCTGTGTTTCTGCTCTTCGGGTTAGTATTCATCCAGAGAAGTCAAAAAGTCATCGTCAAGGTTATCATGATTTCATGTTCCGCCAGGCCTTTTTTTCTACATCTTTAAGTGGATCAGACGGTTGGAATCTGAAAGTAAACTTGACTTGCATGTAGTGGAGGGAAAAGCACATCCGTCTTAAGGGGATTCCGCCTGCTCTCTCTCATGTTATAATCCTGGTTATTGCTTGAAGAGATGAGCCTTCTCATAACGTTTCTTTCCCTAATCTGCATGACACCTCTGGGCTTCATTAAATCCTCAAATGGCAGGCTAAAACCGGACTCCCCTCTCTTCTCCCAGCTTACCAACCTGCTTCCTTTGCCTCGCTCTGCTTTTCTCCCTTTTTCTTCTTCTCATCATTTTTTAACCAGTGCCGACAGGATGGACAATTTTAGAGTCTATCTGTCCTCCTGTTCATTGTAGTTGACACTGGTGGACTCTAATGGATCCCACTGTCCTGAAAAAGAACAGCTGGCAGACACGTAAGCCGCTTAGTTGAAGCCTCCAGCGTGTAGCAATATGTTTTCCTGCTTTAAAGACGGCCATGGCCGTGTGGCTGGCGGCTAAATTTAACTGTCTCAAATCCTTATGTCCAATAGTGAAGAATGTCCCAGACTTGGTGACCATTATCTGTCTCTTTGAACAGGCTCTCCTGCTAAAAATATAAGATCACAGTCCCCAGTGCCACCATCACGCTCACCTCAAAAGGTAGGACCTTTTTTTCCTTTATGACTTTGGGTTCAGGTTGGATATAAGATACAATTATCATCATCACTGTAGTTCATCATGTGGTTTTCTCTCTCATTTTATCTCAAATCAATTCAGTAAAGCCTGGATGTGTTTGGTGTCCAAAGTTTACTAACCACATTCAGTGATCCCAAATGAGCTGTTGTAAATAAGAGCACTATATGACAAAGTTTTATATGTGTATAAATATCACAAAATCAAAAAAAAAAAAAAAAATTAAAGTCTATGGTTAATAGTAAGATTTACCAGTAAGAAATTGCATTAAAGTTATTAAAATGTTTGTTGGTTTACCCATCTAGAAATGTACTAACAAAATACTAAGTGTTGGGTGTGTTGCTAAAGATCAGTTGCAATGATTTATTTTTACTGAAATATCATGTCTTTCATATTAACTGCTAATGCGAGTTAAATGCTGTCATCTTTGGTTGCTAGCTAGCCTATCTTTGTAATTCAAATAAATAAGTTCAAGGAATATGATCAGCTAATCATCTTTGGAGTGTATAAGTTTGCTAGAAAATATATAAAAACTACATCGTTACATTAAAACATTACATGGTGCTAGTTAGCTAACTTAATTAGCTAAATTACTTCCTCTGTAAAGCAGTAAGCTAGCTACCACTGGAGTATTAGAGTGCAACTGCAGTAACTTCTAAAATTGCAGCTACTAATATCAGGTAAAAGCACGTGTTCATAATTTATTTCAAAAAGATAAACTATCATTTAGAGATAGTCATATAGTTTATATTCATTCATTTTGTTTTATTGATACACTTTGAATAATTTACTTTAATAATTTAATTTACAAACTCAAAATGAGTCATTCTAATAATTTGAGATTGTGGTTTTCATGAGATACAAGTCATACTAATCAACAATAAAATAAAATAAAAAACTTGGAATGTCACTTTCCATGTAATAAATATGACAGTTTACCTTTTTGAAATTATGAACACAAATTAACTTTCAAAATATTTCATTTTTTTGGATGCACTAGTAGTATATTACATTATGAAATCAGTATTAATAATTATGCATTTTTTAATAATGTAATTAAAATGTTTTTTATAATTTTTATAATAAATTAAGTTTTTAAATTATTTAATAGTTTGAATAATTATGAACATAGTTGATAATTACTTTAGAGGTTCTGTATCTAGAATACTAATGATCACAAAAAAAAACCAGTGCACATAAAAGTACTTTTTAAATATTTCATTTCAGAAATGCTGATTATAACTGCAGTGACATACTGGCAGTGATGCAGAAGCACACACAGCATACAACAACAGCAACAACATCTACAACAAAATTAAAACAACATCTACAACATCACATCTGCAACAACAGCATCAACATCATAACATCTGCAACATCATCATGAACAACATCTACAGCAACATCTACAACACTACACATACCACTACAAAGAGACAATATTTCTCATATGCTGCAACACATCATGAGAAATTATTAACTTGTTCATACAGATATTTCCCCTCATAATGGTGTCTTATCATAACTATTGTCATATATATGTAGGAATAATTGTACAATAAATGTACAATGTAGAAATACAAACATGACATTCAGAGTGCCAAAGTCTCATACTGATACAGTTCATATACTTACTGTATATTAAGAATTTAACCAGTTCAAATGACAGTTTGATACTTCATAATTTTCATTTCGATACATGTTTCAATGAATATGCCAAGATATTGTTGTGGTCCCATTAAACCTATGTACACCATTTTACAATTTACACCTACATTTCATTTAAGTATTTTAGTGAGTCATAAGAACTGGGACCAAACACCCAGCAGATAAAGATGTGCTTTTTGCTTTACATGTAAAATAATATAATTACGCAAATATATTGTTTACTTTGTTTTCATATTTTACATATTACAATCTATGCAATGTAACAGTTGTGATAATATTAAATAGCTTAAAATAAGACTTATTTTGTGCATCAGAACAAGTTTTTTTTTTAAATATATGTATGTGGGAAAACTTTTAATACATGTTGGTTTACTTTTTTTAGCTCTCTTTTTACTCTTAGAAATATCTGGATACAGATTAAAAAAAAAAAGTCTACTGGTGCATCTCCAAAAATGTTTATCATAAAGTTAATTTGCATTCACAATTAAATGAAAAGGTAAGCTCATATATATGTGATATATATTTCATTACAGGTTAAGTGACATGTTCCAAATTTTTTTATTTTAATGACATTTTTCTAATAATTTGAGATTCTGAATTTCTGATTTTCATGAGCTATAAGCCACATTGATCAACAATAAAACAAAAAAGGCTTGAAATGTCACTTTACATGTAATGAATATGAGTTTACATTTTTGAGTTGAATTATGAGCACAAATTAGTTTTTTTCAGATGCACCAGTATGCTACTTTGACTCTAGTAAGTTTTCTATATTTATATAGAAATATATAAACAATATTTTAGTAAAATATTCATATTGTTGTCAAAACCCTGTCTTAAGGCTGTATTACTTTAAGTGTACAGTTTGAAGTGATGGATTTACAACCTCCAGTAATAAAGGTTATTAATAAGTAATGAAAAGGAAGATGGCTAATCTGATTAAAATAAATGAATATCACAACAACATACATTTCACCTGTTTATCAATGTATAAAATATGCAGTTGTCAATAACAATATATACAATACATTATATGGTTGCTCCACTATAATATTTAGACAATAATAATGATATTATGGGTATTTTTTTGTATTTCATGACAAAAAAAAAAAGTTAATTTATATTGATTCTTGTGCATGGATAGGTTGCATGACTTGGCAACAGTTTTCATAGGAGTAGTAAGTGGATTATAAATTAGGAGATATAATACACACTGGCTATGACAACTTCTTACTAGATGACTATTTAGTATATTTATCAAGCAAAAAATACATTTTAAGTAAAGCTATTCAGAATAATCAGCATTAATTTTGAGCAAACAGTGCTGACAAAATTAGTTTAACATAAATTCCAATAAAATCACAAAACTAAATATAAAGAAACAACCAAAACCAACCAAAAGTTTGAGCAACCCTGGTTAAACTACATTTTAGATTTTCTAAATGAAAATAAGTAACATGTATATTTACATGTACGTTATAAATTAAAATATTTTCTGCATTTTTTGTGCAGTTTGTATTTATTTTCTGAATTTAACTCAAAAAAATTAAATATTAAGTGTGCTGTAACTTTTGCGCAAGTCACACCTTATTTTATTCATTTTTTGAATGTTAATTAAGTAAATAATGAGTAAGTATTTATTAAAAGTTTGGGTTAACTTATTTTCATTTAGAAAATAAAATTGTGGTGCCCAAACTTTTACAAATGACAATATATCTAAAACAGCTGTGAAGTTTCCATTCCACTATGAGTTTATTCTCAAATAGAACCATAAACTAAAAATTAAAATGTTCTATCTGTGTTGGGATCGTTTTGAAAAAGATTACTTCCAAATCTCTGAGGATTTTAATATTCAGTGGTCAGAAGTATCACAAGGCAGTGGCTTTTCCTAAGATATAAAAGTTAATTGTGCTACTTAAGATTTTTGCTGTTTTGAAAGATAAATCTTTGGTCCTTAAAATCTTAAAAGCATGCTGAGCACAGCTAGAACTTCATTATTTAATGCAAGTCCGCAAAATGTCTGATATAGTGCTTTTTGATGATCTTTGTCTAAGCTCTGTTTTGAAAAGCTTGATTGAGGTCCTGGAACTGGGTCATGGCACATTCAAACAGGCCTTGATGTGCATGGAGAGTGTGTGTAAAGTAAGAGCAGATGACACTGATCCCGCTGGCACTTGTGGAAGGCTTATGCATGTGGAGCTGCCGCATACCAGACCACCTCATCCTGCTGTGCATTACAAATTTATTTACCCTGGAAGGCTGGGTTCATCCAAATAAACAAACTTGTGTTAGTATTTTACACAACCCGCCAGACACTACCAAATTTGATCTAAATTACTGGTGCATGTAAACCGATCAGCCATAACATTAAAACCTTGTATCTACACTCCACTGACCATACAGTTCTACAATTACAGACTGTAGTCCATCTGTTTCTCTGTATACTTTATCAGCCTCCTTTCACCCTGTTCTTCAGTGTTCAGGACCCCCACAGAGCAGCTATTGTTTGGGTGGATCATTCTCAGTGACATTGACATGGTGGTGGTGTGTTGGTGTATGTTGTGCTGCTACGAGTGTATCAGACACAGCAGAGCTGTTGGTGTCCTTCTGGACAAAGAACAATCCACCATCCAAAACTATCAGTCAAAACAACAGATGAGCTACTCCTCTGACTTTACATCTACAAGGTGGACCAGCAACATCCGTGTATCACAGTGGAGAGTAATTGGACACAGTGTTTAAACACACCAGCAGATGTCTGATCCACTCGTATCACCATCACATCAGTGTCACTGCAGTGCTGAGAATACTCCACCACCTAAATAATTCCTGCAGATGGACTACAGTCTAATTGTAGAAGTACAAAGTGCAGCTATGTTGAGCTGATAAAATGGACAATGAGTGTAGATACAAGAAGGTTGTAATGTTATGGCTGATCAGTATAAGATGTACTAAGGATGTGATCTTTACTTTTCTCTCATTTCCAAATATAATCATTGTTTCAGATGAACTAGCGTTAAAAACAGGTGTCCGGATTATTATTATTATTTTTTAAATAGCATCACATATAAAAGTGCATATTCACATTCAAATATGTACAAAGCTATGGAATCTGCTCCTTTGGCTAATCACAGCTTTGTGCTGCTCATGTTCTAACTCATCTGATCCAAAGCCAGTAATTATGTCCTGTTCTGCTTCCTCATGTTCTTCTCTAGCAGTGCGTATCGATTTCGGACCGGGCTTTCTTCATGTCAGATACTCGCTAATCGCTCATTTATTCTTTAATAGCTAATAAGGCATTGAGGAAAACTCCCAAGTGTGCAGTGTTTAAAGGAATTGGTTAAATAAATTAGACCTACATGCTAGAGAAGGGAACTGCAAGAGGTTCCACGATACCATATTATCACAATACTTTAACTAATTTTATTGCAATTTTTAAAATGTTTTATATATGTGATATACTACCATAGGGACAAAAGTACTGGGACATCTCATTCTAATTCTCGTTGAATTCAGGGTATTAAAAAATCCCTCATCCTAATTTTGTTGAATTTACCGTCTCTTCTGTCCGGGGAAGGCTTTCTATTAGATTTTGGAGCATTGCTGTGAGGATTTCATTGCATTCAGCAATAAGACAGAAATATACTCCGTGTCTTAGAGATGACCATGGCATTAAAACATGAGAAAGGAGTAAATGATCATAAACAATTTATTATAGAGCAGACTGCTTTCCTTAAAAATATGCTTGAGTAAAAGAGTCATCATTTAAAATGGTCGTGTTGTTTCACTACGTGTAGTTCGTAATTCATAATTAAATTCATTCAAGGTAAAGTGACATTTTGTATTCATTACACATAAAATTACTTATTTCAAGCATTTTTTAGTTTTAATTGTGATCAGAAATGCAGAATCTAAAATTATTAGAATTTTTCATTTGGATGTTGAGTAAATTACTGTTCAAACAGTATCAACATTAAACCATAAAAAAGCTTGAAATATCACAATGTAATGAATATGAAACGTATGACTGTTTACCGTTTACCAAAACAACTGTGGCATGGAAACAAAAATTTGGCTCGGCTAAGAAACATGGTGACAAACAAGGATTGTGAGGCACAAGGGAGGCTTTATAGCAAGCAATGATTAATATGGGATTAGCAGACAGGGCTGTGCAATTAACAAGACATAACATGACTGGGGTTGAGACATGACGTGAACAAGATGCAGCGATATCCCTACTAACGAGTATTCCAGGTAACAAGTAATATTCCAGCTAACGAGTAGCGTAAATTTCTTCAAGTATGCCAAACCGCTAGGGGCGCTGCGGTCGTAGCATCTCCTAGATGCTACCGTAGAAGAAGAGGTCAGTCAATACCTTTGACCGCTGTCAAGTAAAAGTGAAAGTGGCTGTTGAAAGCAACGCTAAGGTAGCAAAAGGTAGTGAACAAGAAAGTTAGATACATTTTACTTTTACTTTTAATAAGATAAGTGTAACCATGGAGCTGCCAGCCTACACGAGCACCGTCGGTCTCCCTCTCATTAGCGGCCAGCCTACACGAGCGTCGTCATCGTCTCGTTTATGTTTTAAAAACCCACATAAACACATTATTTAGCATATTAAAGTATACTGTATATTGGCTGGCTGACACAGATTAATCAGTTTTACATGTATTCTTATGGGGAAAATGCATCCAGCTAACGAGCAAACCAGCTAACGAGCTCGGCTCCTGCATGGATTAAACTCATAAGTAGGGTTACCACTGTACATGGAAAATGTAAACAAAAAGCATGGGGACGGGCACAGCACAATTCACTCTATTATTGTGATATCACATATTAAAAAATTATTTATGGAGTGTAAATATTGTACAATTCTAAATAAAACTTTGAACAAATTTAGACTTTGTTCATCTCACAAATCTTTTATCTTAAATCTTAAATATTTATTGACTGACATTGGTCTGTGAGAGTTTCCTGAAATACACAAAGAAATGCTGTACTTATTCTGTAAAATTGGAACCATTTATCATTGTTTTAATAATTACCAGTAAGGGCCATTATATTGATAGAAACAAATATAGTTGTTTTTTTTGTTTGGATTCTTCTAGTTGCTGTTATGAGAAATGTCAGCCCTGGTCTTGTTAACAATCATTATAGCTGGAACAGGCTGGATGGAGAATGAACCCCCAGGGTCAGGGGAGTTATCCACTACACTATCCAATTTTTTCTACCATCGTAACAATAGACTTACCTTCAGGCTGAAGAGCTTGGGATTCTAAAGTTGTTTTGTGGGCTAAAAATTGTTTGTAAGGCTGAAAATATTAATAATTAAATACTAAAACATGTTTTTGAGGCTTCCTGTAGCACTATTGTTTTTTCAGCCCAAATATCTCAATACTATGTTGTATCAGTTGTTCCTCTTCTACAACATACTGTACACTCTTATACAGATGGTTCCTCAATGGTTCTTTGCTATATATAGAACCATGAACACTCAAATATAAACAAAGGTTCTGTCATGCTGATGAAGAATGTGTTGTAGATGGTCCTATGCAGCACAAAAAAGGTTCCTCTATTATTACAAGTTTGACATTAGAACAATAGTAGAACCTTTTTTGCAGCTACATAGAACCATATACAACAAATCTGCAGAACCCTTTAATCATGCAAATGGTTCTTTGAGTGTTTTCTTTACTAAAGAACCACTGAAGAACCATCTTTTTAAGAGTGTACATTGCAGACATTGAGGTTCCTCAGATCTTACTTTGAGAACCAGTAGTGTGGCTCATTTTCCTCACACCTGATGTGTGTTATCCTCATATTAAACATGTATCTTACATATATTTTTGGGACTGAAGAACAAAAGAGAAAGTGTGACTCTGATGTCTGAAAGTGAGTGTTTTGATGCGTAAAGTGAGGTAGTGAGCTGAATTCCCAGATGTCAGAACTGTTCGGCCAGGCAAAGTGCAACCTCACCGAGTTTGATGGGCAGCTATCTGGCTCGCTCCAGGCAGGCCAGGAGCTTGCTATTCAAACCACCACACACACACACACACACACAAAGGCACAGTCCACACTGTAATGTTGATTGGCAGGTCACGCAGAGCTGTCAGTTCATGGGTCGTGGGCTGCGAAAGGACAAAAGCTTTTAGTGTATTTGAGTGCAGTGGAAAATCTCCGAGCAGCACTTAAGAAATAGGTCGGGTAACATTTCCTTTAAATCAGGCATTTCAGTGTGCATAATTTGTGAACACCCCTGCGACCACCCCCCAAAGAGTGTCTGAGTGGGAAGATGTCCATATTTAAACTTGTTAAATTAATTGTAAAGTCCTGCTCTGGCATCCGTCCCACTCGGCTCGTTGTTGGAGGAGAAAATGAACACCCTGCTTTCTTATGAAATTCAAGCTAATTATGCAGAATGTTCTACATTTCTTGGAGATGTGGAGGAAAGTGTGGTTTAAGAATAAACTTTAAACCAGTGAAATGTGCAGAAAATATTTTGACAAGGAAAAAGTGCACATTGCTAGTGTGCAATATTAGTCACTGATGTGTTTCTGGTTCTAAACTTGGGTATCTTCCTTTTGGTAGAATTTGTATCCATTTCAGTGACTAATATGTCTGGTATGTTAGGCTGAAGTGGGAATTACACTGTGCAGGGGGCAAGTTTAGGAACGTGTTCAGAGTTGAGATTAGATTAAGTGAAGCTCTTTGAGACTTTTTGCCAGTATCTGTCATAATATCAGGGCTGTGTATGATGCATATTATATGGGGCAGCTGTGGTCTGGTGCAGTGTTAATTTTGACAGGTGATTTTGATTTAGTTTTAGTCTTCTGACTAAAATGCATATTCGTTTTAGTCATATTTTAGTCATTTAGTTATTGTTAGTTTTAGTCTAGTTTTAGTCGATGAAAACTGAAAACATTTTAGTCTAGTTTTAGTCAATTAAATGTTTCAAATATTTAATCTAATTTTAGTTGTATTTTTTAGTTATACTATTTTAAATTAGAGCTATTTTAACTGCTTACTGTTATTTTAATAAAACAATAGTCTTTAATTTTTGTTACATTTAATAACACAATGACATCAGATATTGTGGAAGAAAGTTGGCCCATTTTTCTTTTTCTAAAACACTTTTATTTAACTTTTACATGACAAAATGTAGTATGTGAATACAATTTGGTATCAACGTGACTAAACACACACATTAACAGCAATCCCTTCACAGCCTCTTAAAAACCAGAAATTATTTATATCTGCGTAAATATCCAGTATAACAAACAATAGACACACGAGAGAAGTCTGTCCTCTGAGCTTACGGTCACAAACGATAAAGGATAGATTAAGAAGGAAAGAGTTGGGTTTCTACAGTGTGCTTTCCTTTCTTTTACTCGAGGCTGTGTGTGTCTCTTATGGCTCCAGTTAGACGTGTTTGTGATCTATTTAATCTAAACACCTAAAATAATGATAACGGATTACACATTTCCCCTTTATACACTGAAACATTCAAAAATGAAACATATCAGATATACATAATCATCACCGTTAGCGAACTAACTAGCTACATTACGTTAGCTTATCTTTTTGTAAAGCTCGTGGTGGTGAGAACTGAGGACCTCTTGAGGTTAGTAGTGTTTTTCACAGTTATTTTACATCCACAAACTTTGCTCTGTTTTGTTTTGTGTGGCAGCGAAAGTGAAATTACTCCATAAATCGCTTCTTATTTTCCATCCAAGCTGCGGCAAACTTCAGCAGTGTGACTGTGGAGCTTAACGTGCTTTGAGGAAGTCAGACGTGCGGCAGGTTTATTTTAAAAAGTGGATTACTGGATAAAAACATTCTTTTAGTCATTCTGTGACGTTTTTATTCGTTGACGAAAAGTCTAATACTTTCAGTCATAGTTTTCATTTTAAAATAGTTTTTATTTAGTTTTCGTCGTGAAAAAATGGTCGTCAACGAATATTTTTCGTCATAATTATCGTTAACGAAATTAACACTGGTCTGGTGGTTAGTATCTGGTTTTGTGATCAGAAGGTCGCCGGTTCAATCCCTGGGCACGGCACTTAACCCCCAACTGTTCCCCGGGCGCTATGGATAGGGCTGCTCACCACTTTGTTCTCAAAGCCTAGTGTGTGTTTGCGTGTGTTTCACTGCACAAATGGGTTAAATGAGATCAAATTCCATTGTGTGTAATCACATTGGCAAGAAGAATCTAATCTTATATTATGATGCAGAAGTTATAATTCAGTGTATTGTGATGTTGTAAGCAAATAAATTTAAAAAACTACAATTAGCAAAAAAATGACTTTAATTTTTGTTATATAATCAGAACAGTGTATCTGCATTTGCATTTATCCCATAGTACTGCTTTTAGTACAATCTGCATCTGTCTAAACTATGAATTAAAAGTAAACTATGAATTAAAAATCAGTTTTGCGTTTTTGAAAATCCAAACAGTATCAAAAAACAATATTGCAATGCTCAAGAGTAGTGATATATCCAACACAGTTCACACTGTAAGAGCACAAGTCTGAGTATGCTAATATAGGCTGCCAATTAGTACCATAGTAACATCAGGTTTAGTTAGAATTGTTTTATACATTCATTATTTTGTATTTCATGTAGTTCTAATATAAACTATTTTTATTATGAGTCCACTGTTACTGTGTAGTACAGTGCCACATCCAAAATTTAGAATATTGTCAAAAAGTTCATTTGGGTTCATAATTTAATTCAAAAATATTACATGTAAAGTAACATTTTAAGTTTTTTTTGTTTGAGTGTATCAGTATGGTATAGCTCATAAAATCCTATTAAAGTTTTAATAAATTACTATTCAGACCATCAACATTAAAACAAAAAGGCTTTAAATATGTCACTTTACATGTAATTTAACCCTCTTGAGTCTGAGGGGGTTTTCAGACACTCTGATGTAATCTAACATGCCTTGATTTTTTACAAATTACACCTATCTAAAATTATTTTTAAGCTTTTGTTCAGCACAGACCCAGCAACAACGGTATCAAAACAATAAGAGTGTCATAAATCTATATTTTGATTAAATCTGCTCTAAACTTAGACTTTACAAAAACCTGTTTTCTGATGTATTGTGAAAAAACACACTAAACATCTTCTAGCCAAGACTTTTGAGCTCAGTGCTTTCTAAACGCAGGTCTTGGCTACACACTGGTTATTAAAGTTTTTAGAAATTCTATGTGGTTTTATTTCTAAAAAATAAATGTGACTTGACATGTAATGCTTCATCCATTCCTACATTGTATATTCATGAGATGAGGTGTAAAGTGATTTACCTTTGTTCATGCGAGTGCTCTTTGTTTATACCCAAAGTTGATATTGGATAATTGTACTTTGACTCATTCGATGTCCACATTCTCATTTGTTATAATGATTGTGTTTTCCAGACATCTGCCCCTCCCTTCACGCCCTCACCCACCGAGTGCCAGTCTGCAGGGCTCGTTGCTAACTCCCCTGTGCTGTCGGGCAGCTACAGCAGTGGCATCTCCTCGCTCAGCCGCTGCAGTGTTTCTGAAGCATCTGGCACGGAGGCTACGCCCTCGGACCACCCCCTCCCTACCTCTGCGTCCAGCGGCTCAGACGAGCTCTTTCGCCGAGAAAACAAAACCCCGCCCCCTTACAGCGTGTACGAGAGAAACAACCCGAGACGGCCCGTGCCCCTCCCCCACAGCCTATCCATCCCACCTCCCAGTGCAGATGCTCCACCCATACCACCCAAACCACACCAGCTCCGCAGCGGCAAGGCTGAGGTAGAGCCCCGGAGGTTTGAACAGGTGCCCAGACCAAGGCCGCTGCCCAGAAAAGTCTCTCAGCTCTAGCACTGCTGGAGTGAAGGACACACCCTTACATCACTTGCACTTTCTCTCCCTCTCTCTTTGGGTCAGTAAACCCAAACATTCAATTAAATGGACAAACAGACTGTCGGGTATATTTTTAATAGAGGTGGTTATACCAGGGGTAGGGCTGCTACTTCCTGCACTTTTTAGGTTTTAGGATGGAAGGTTCATATGTTAAAATAACCACCAGGGCATTGTCTTAGAATTACATAGACATAATTCCATTATGTGTAAATATTTGTATGAAAATGTTTTTTTTTGCCTTAAGTATTAAACACAGAGTCTTTTATTGATGGGTAATGCACGTTTTTAAGTACACTGTAAACTTTTCTAAAATGGCTTAAAGGTGCTAGCGGCCTCTCGTAGGCACTGGATAACAACCATGGCTTTGTTCCCATATGAACAGCCATTTCATAGAGATGGAATCATGATAGGTGCTGTTTTTAGATGGCCATTTTACCAATTTTTCACCTGCACCTCATTCAGCAGACGTCATCATGGTGTTATTGACTTACTCATCACGTTTGGAAAAAAACGGAGAGACATAATGAAATACTTCACAAATAAATCCAGCTTCTGCTACACTGTAGTCTTATCGACCACTCTGCAATTAAGAGGCAAAGGCAATGCTGGCTCTTAGTGTGGACATCTTGGAGCTGTTCACAGTTTACATGCTTTTGGCAGAAACCCGATTTGAAACCTAGGTGGACACTTCAGAACTCTGGTCCAGTTATAGTAATAGGTCTGTGGGTTGTTTTGCCAAGTGTCGTGCCAAAGTAATGGGGAAGTTGTAAGGAACTGAAGTTCTGAATGCAAACATAGTCACAGTGCATTTGCACTCCAGGACTGAAGATGCGCATTAGGTCTCCGTGTGTGGACTTTGCGAGCACAAATAAGGTAGTATATAACTTTCCCCACACCAGGCTGCCACAGCGCATGACTCATTGGCAGAAAAAGAAGTGTAGGAAGGTGCTGGGAGCACGGCACAAACTAGTCTGCAGTCATACATCAAAGAACTAGAATATCATGTTAGAAAAATCTATTTTTGTTCAGTAATTTAATTTTTGAACAGGTAAACTGTCATTTTATATTCATTACGTGTAAAGTGGCATTTCAAGCTTTCTTTGCTTTATTATTAATTAGTGGCTTATAGCTCATAAGTATAAATAGTGTAAATAATGTGTCTCTCAGGCTACAAGTGTCACATTTCTAAAATAAAGCCACCCATGAATCAGAGACCTGGAACCGGACTGCTGCTCAATCGTCCAAAGTTCCCTTTTCACATGAAAATAAAATTTGGAAAATCAATTTAACAAATCAAGGTCTTCGAGTCTGGAGGAAGAGAGGAGAGTCTAAGGTCTATTGTATTGTATAAAATCCAAAGTCAGCACAGCCATCCACCAGGAAATTTTAGAGCACTTCTTGCTTCCATCTGCCGACAAGCTTTATGGAGATGCCAATTCCCTTTTACAGCAGGACTTAACACCTTTTGACAAAATTACTACCAAATGGTTTGCTGACCATATTACTGTGCTTGAATGGCCAGCCAGCTTGTGAGCTATAAGCCAGACTAATCATTAAAAAATATGTGTAATTAACCTTAAATTAGTTAAATGAACAAAAATATTTTTTCACGATATTCTATTTTTTGATGTGACTAAGTACCACAGTCACTGTATTATTTGTTTTTACCAATTCTGAAACTCCTAGCATCACTACAGATCTGAGGCCCAGCTTCCCTGTTCACATTCGACTTTGCCAATCAGATCTACTTGCGTTGCCACCTTCTTTTACATTACTGCAAAATTCAGACAATACAGTGGTAACCCTACTTACGAGCATCCCTACTAACGAGTATTCCAGGTAACGAGTCGAGATCTCGGAATATTTTTGTTCCAGGTAACGACTAAAATTCCAGCTAATGAGTAGCGTAAATTAGTTCAACTATGCCAAACTGCTAGGGGCGCTGCGGTCGTAGCATCTCCTAGATGCTAGCGTAGAAGAAGAGGTCAGTCAATACTTTTGACCGCTGTTCAGTAAAAGTGAAAGTGCTAGTGAAAGCGACGCTAAGGTAGCAAAAGGTAGTGAACAAGAAAGTTAGATACATTTTACTTTTACTTTTCATATGATAAGTGTAACCATGCCATACACGTACGCCCGTCCTCCTGTCCTCCTTAGTCGCCAGCCTACACGAGCGCCGCCGTCGTCTCGTTTATGTTTTAAAAACCCATATAAACATTATTTAGCATATTAAAGTATACTGTATATTGGCCGGCTGACACGGATTAATCAGTTTTACATGTATTCTTATGGGGAAAATGCATCCAGCTAACGAGCAAACCAGCTAACGAGCTCGGCTCCTGCTGGATTAAACTCGTAAGTAGGGTTACCACTGTACTTTTCATTTGAAGGGCTCTAAAACAGGATTCATAGTGGATTTCAGTAAATATACCAGAGTAATGATCTCTTTACTAAGTTGAGAAAGCTCTTCCATTGCATAAACAACAAACTGTCTAACAATACATGCCGAATTAGTTTGAAGTAATTAAATCACACTTCTTTTCAGAACAATTGCACTAATGTTCAATTAATGTGTACAGCCTTTGAATTTTTTTTAAATCCTGTTTGTTGAAAGAATTTATTCCATACATGTAAAATGAAATTGGTATTTAATCAGTTCAGTTCATTTTAAAGATCTTTTAAATATAGTGATGCACCGAAAATGACTTCATAGCACAAGTGCAGTCCCCTGTACGTTTTATACTGTTACGGTCCTTTTTCATAACATTCAGAATAAATCTGCTGCATGTTCATTTATGATGCAGAAGCATCCGTGTATAGGACATTTATAGCAGTGTGTACACTACCACTCAAAAGTTTGGGGTCACCTGGGAATTTGCCATGACGACGCATACAGCACTTTTATTTAAGTACTTTTACTTTGGTAAAATTCACAAATGCTGCTACTTCAGGGACTCAATCTTCAATGGTACAAGTGTCACTGCTTTTTAAATCAAGTTTTGGTATCTCCCAAAGTTGTTTTCTGTCAGATGTTTAGCATATTTTGTTCATCTTGGGACATAAGAACACTGTGGATACACTAGAATAAAAAAAAACATTAATAAACACTATGTACACTAGAAAAAAAGAGGTATTTAAACCTCTAATTTAAATTTAAATTAAATCACTAGAACAGGACACATGTGCATATTGCTAATGCTACTTCAACGATATCCAAGATATTCCAAGGTCCCAAGATGCCTTGCCTGAGATGCAAGATACCTTCCTCACCCTTCTACTGTGGAACATCAGCATTTGTCTCAGAATGGTGAAAAAAGAAGCTTCTGAAATAGAAGTACATGTTGCCGTGGAAAATTCTGGGTGACCCAAACTTCTGAATGGCAGTGTACCGTCATTAAATGTCTTTTTATGAAAGGTGTTATTAGAGCCTCTTGTTGTGCCCTTCAAATAACATTTAAAATGACAAGAATCAGAATAATAACAGCCTTGTTTTCTAAAACATTAATGGAAAGTGATTGATCACCTCACTCAGTGCTGTGCTCGTCTTTTTGTTTCTGTAAAATTAACTGGAGTAGTTTATGTAGGTTGAGCTTTTTGTAAGTTTTTGAACCTCGGATTGGTTGTGACATCTTCACGAGAATCAGTACTTGAGAAAACTGTAAATAAATAAGGACATTGCTGTAAGTATGCCAAATACAATACTATTGTCTATTGTACATATTGTGTTTTTAACAGAAAGTGTAGCTATAACAAATTTACAGCTTTGAATGTTGGAACAACAAATTATAATTATAAATGTTAAATATTTATGTTTTTTTTGGGGGGAGGGGGGTTAGAAAGTAAAACTGAAAGGCATCTAACACATTTACATCCTGATGAT